>MU744236.1:42147-68718 GCA_026770625.1 Nicotiana glauca | reverse complement strand
CCCCATCTCGCAAACCCTAAGGTAATTGCATATAGACTTCTGCAGTGAGATCTCCAATGAGAAAGGCATTGTGGATATCTATTTGAAAAATCAACCATTGTCTTTAGGTAGCTAAGGCAATAACAGACCTAATAGTCACAATTTTTGCCACACAGGAGAAATTTCTCCATAATCCAAGCCTTCTTTCTAGATATAACCTTTAGCCGCTAGTCTATCGTTGAACCTCTTTACTTCACCGGATGCTTTGTACTTAATTTTGTAAACCCACCTACAACCAATAGAGGTCTTCCCATATGAAAAATATACAATACTCCAAGTGTGATTATCCTCTAAGGTTGCAATCTCAAACTTCATTGTTGTTATCCATTTAGGATCAGGTGCAGTTTCTCTAAAGGAAGTTGGTTCTAAAAGAGCTGAATAGGCGGCAAGGGATTGCTTATAGGATGGAGTGATATAAGAGTAGTCCACATCGAAAGATATAAGATAAGTGAACTTGGAGCCCTTAGAGGTAGTGACATAGTCTTGCAGCCACAAACGTAGCTTGCTTAGTCTAGATGATCTTTTGTGTTTAGTAGGAAGCTCATGGGCTTGTTGAGGAAACATAGATGTATATTGACTAACATCAGAAAATTGACCAATAGCAGAAAGGGTTATAGAAACAGCTTCTTCTGAGTTTATTGAAGAGTGAGGAGCTCTATGAGAAGAGTCTGCAGGCAACTGATTTAAGCTCGTGTCAATGGACACCTCTGTTGCTTGTGGTTCATGAGAGGGAGAAGTAAAGTTACTCATAGTAGGAGATAACAAATCTAGGATAGGAAATATAGGACTTTCAATGGATGTTTAATGCTTGAAGAGAAAATATTTCTCCTGAAACACAACATTCATGTTGACTATGAATGTTTTTGGATGCAGAATGTACACCAAATACCCCTTTTGAGTGGAGGCGTATCCTGGGAACATAGCAGGTATTGCTCTGGGTGAGAACTTATCCAGCACTTGAGGACTGGTGGCATAAAATAAACAGCCCAAAACTTTGAGATGTAACAATGAAGGAGGGTGCAAATACAACATCTCAAATGGTAATTTGTATCCAACAACTTTAGAAGACATTCGATTAAATAAATATACTACTGTAGCAACATATTCTCACTAAAATCTTAAAGGTACAACAACTTAAAATCTGAGTGATCTAATTATTTCCAAGTTAGTCGTATGTTTCCTTTCTGCCACCCCATTCCGTTGGGGTATATAGATATATGTGCTTTGATGTAAATACCAAGATTAGATAATAAAATCTTTAACTCAGTACTGAAAATCAGTTCTTAGAACTTTTACAGTAGTAGAGAAAACATTCTTTGCTTGATTGAGAAAATCTCTTAGAACTACAATAGCATCTAACTTAGAATATAGCAAGAATATGCAAGTATACCTTGTATAGGCATCAACTATGGTTACAAAATGTATCCTACCATCATGTGTGGGCACTGTATAAGGTCTTCATATATCATAATGAACTAGTTCAAACACTGATTTTGTAGTGGTGTTGCTTAGCTGAAACCATATATCTTAATGAACTAGTTCAAACACTGATTTTGTAGTGGTGCTGCTTAGCTGAAAGAGCAACTTGGTTTGTTTGGCTACAGGAAAGACAATGCAATGTTTGGCTGTTATGAGTTTGCTTAGCGCTTCTACTCTTTTTATTATATCTAAAGGAGCATGTCCTAACCTTCTGTGCCAAAAAGTTCTAGAAGGAGAAGTGCTTGAAGAGGCTGACATAAAAGTTATTGTGTTAACACACTTATTTGTTGCATGATGTAGATATTGATTTGAGGTGCCTCCTTGCAGAATGTACAGTCCATGTTCTTCTCTACCAATCTCCTTCACCTAAAAATACAAAAATCAGGAATGGATCCGACCATACATTTTAGCTCATTAGTGAGTTTTAAGACTGACAGATGTTGAGCTTAAATTTAGGGATGTAAAGAACATTAGAGATCTCCTGATTACTTAATACGGAAGGGAAACCTGTGTGTGACACTGACACAACATTTCCAGTACGCAAATGTACTTTGTTTGCTTATGTATTTGGAAGTGGTCTTTGAGTATGTAGCATCTCTAAACTTGAAGTCATGTCATTTGTAGTCCAAATATCAACTTACTATTGACACATTGATACATAAAAGTATTCACATGGTTTAGAATACCTGTTGCATCAACTTTATTAGATATGTCTGGTCCTTCTAAAATCCCTTTAGAAAGTAGATGAACAATTTGTTGATATTTCTTAGGAGTGAAAACAAGAGCTAGACGTGGATTCTTCTGGAAGAGAGCAGGTTGACTCATTAGTTTTGTTGTACCTTAGCTAGATGATCCACTTCCTCTAGATTGTTGATTGATAGTAGGTTTCCTATTGGTAGCCATATTGCATCTCTCTGCACCTGTAATTTTTGCATTGCCTGCATAATCATATCCTATTGTCCTATACTAATTCCTTTTCTTTTTGCTTTGAAGTCAGAAGGATATCCAATCAATTTGTAATAATTTTCTTTTGTATGTCCCTTATAGTGATAGTATTCACACTGAATTTCACTCTTTTTGGACTTATAATTTCCTTCACGGTTCACATTCTTACTGCTATACAGAGTTGTACTCCCTAAAGCCTCAGTAATCTGAGCAAGTTGTGTTGTGGTTGTGATGTTTCTTTGACTTTCCTAATCTACTAACAAAGAATATGCTTTGTTTATACTAGGAGGAGGAGACATCATCATGATCTGACTCCTTGATTGAGAACAGGACTCCTTCAACCTAGTGAGAAATTGAACAAGTCGTTGATACTCAAAGTGTTGAGCATGCTGTTTAGATTTAGGATAGGAACAACCAGGAGAAGGCATGAGGACATCCAAGTCATCCCACAGTTCTCTAAGCCTTGATAAGTAATCGATTACAGTCATAGTACCTTGGGTCAATGTGCGAACTTCTCTATGCAAATACAATATTCTCGAACGATTTACTTTATCAAATCCCTTTTTAAATACTCCTAAACTCTATGAGCAGTAGATGCATACAATACACTACTCAACAACCCTGGTCTCACAACATTCATTATCCATGAGAGAACTACAGAATTAACTTTCTCCCATAGATCATGAAGCTTATGCTCAAATTTAAACTTAGGAAATCTGCCATCGACAAAACCTAGTTTACTTTTACCTATCAAGCCAATTCTCATTGCACGACTCCACAAAGAATAATTGTATAATCTAGTAAGTTGAAGAGAAATCAGATAATTACCTTGTGTAGCTGTTTGTTGCAGGTACAAAGGGGGTTGTGATCGATTGTGGGAGATATAGTATTCCAGCCGTTAAATTAACAGTAGTTGAGGTTGTGTCAGTATGTTCATCTCCAATCGCCATTGTTGACTAAGAAATAACCTAGAGCAAGTAGCTAACAAACCCTAGCTTCAATCGAAGGTTACTCTAGCACAATTCAACACTCAATTTCTGAATTGAAGTAACAGCGAAGACGAGCTTTGCTTATAAATTAACTTAAATTTCAACCGGTGGCTCTGCTACCATGTTAGCTTCCATAAAAATGAAATCAAAGCTAAGAAGAAGAATCTTGAAGAAGAGGAAAATCAGAGAGGAATTGCTTGCATTTCTGAAGAAGAAAACAATTTTACAAAGTTGACTACTACGTATAACAACCTAACCGACTTACTTAACTATAAACTAAATAGCTCTCTCATTCTAGTTAATCTTATATTAAAATTAACTACTGCTGATTAATATTTGCATTAGAATTCTATTATTAGTTTGCTTACTTTTCTATTTACGTACATCTGAAACTTTGGGAATATCTTTTCACCTCTTTTTGTTTACCTAGGATATAGAAATATTTCTTTTTAACTCCTTATACTAATTTAATAACTGTCTTTAAATTTCAAAATGAATATATCATCTCTTATATAAAAGTTAATATTACAGTACTAAATATTAAATAAAATAATATGAAACGGCTTATAGTTATGTTACATAACTAAAATATGAAAATAATTTATATAACGTCAAATCTTAATAGGTTTTAAACTCATATATATTTGAACTTCGTACATATTTTAAATAAATAAATATTTAATAACAAAAATTAGTTGACATAAAAGTTCTAAATATTAAAAAAATAAATAAATTAGAATTTTGTCCATGTAAAATCTCTAATGGCAAGGTCAAATATTGTAGAAAAATAATAACGAAAAAAATTCATACATGACTTCAAATTCCATAAATTATAGGGAAAAGGCCATTATTACCCCTGTACTATTGGCATTTAAGCACGTTTCTCCCTCGTTATACTATACGTTCAATCCCCACCCCACCATTAACAAAGTGAATAAAAATACCCCTAACCCTAACTCCTCGTCGATGTGGCAGCTGACCCATTCTCTTTTTTTCAAGTTAGCTGTCAACTCAGACTTCCACTAACTTTTAATCCCAAACCAATAACCAAATAAGATAATCCTTAAATTTATCTGTATTATTTTTTATATATAAGATAAAGGGAATTTTGTGGGTCCCACTTAATTTTATACTTTTTAACTCTTTCTTTTTCTTCTCCTTTTCTCCTCTGTCTCCGCCGTTATCATCTTCTCCGTCGAATTCAACCAATCACCTTTGATTTCTATAGCAAATTCAGATCTTTTTGTTTTTATCATATCTATAAAAGTAAATATGGGTATATCTAGAATTAATTATTATTTGTTGCTGTGAATTCACAAAATTGATAGAGAATCTGAAAGAAAAAAAAATTTACTTAGACATCGAGTTCCTCGGCGTTTTCACTATGTCAACTTCGAAATCTGAGGTTGGAGCAGCAAACTTTTCTGAATGAAATCAATCTCTTTAGTTGCTTTTTATATTAATTTACAATATTTGCTCCGCCGTCAATCACCACCTTCTCAGCTGACTGCCTAGCCCTAGCCCCACCACACCATTATCTCCTTTGATGTTTTTCAAAAAGTTCAAAATTTCCGACAAACCGACGAGGATAAACTCGCCGTTTACTCATAGTCGGAGAAGCAGCAAGTAAGGATCTACATTGACTTTTGTAAGAATGGTAAAGATATATTAATACATCAGAAATAGAAGAATAAATTGTTAAGAGTTTTGATTAAAAATGGCAGCATGACGGATCTAGTTTCTAGCGTTGGCAACTGCTAAAGGAGGGAGGCAGAATTGATTATAAAACAAAACTAGGTTAAATGTGAGAGAATTGATTTTTAAATTTTCTAATTAGTAAAGGCAATAAACAAAATATTAGGTGCTGACTTGATTGCTTACATGGACAAATTAGCAGATGAGTCAATTGCCAGAGTGGAGATCCGTTAGGGCTAGGGGTAATTTTATATACTTTGTCAACGGAAGGGGTAGATTTGGACGAAAAGTATAACGGGGGACAAATATAAACTATATACCATAGTATAGGGACAAATTCAGACCTTTTTCCTAAATTATATTTTTAAATTATTATAATATACTCTTATACATAATTTTTTTTGGGTAACGTACTTATAATGTTACTTAACCTCTGTTTGTTTTATATCTATTGCATAATTAAGAATCCAGTTATCACGTGAAATTCGTCTTTCGTATTTGATAGGAAGAAGTGTCACAAATTGTAATTTGGAACTAAATTGAATTGGTATTTAGTTGTTCTTCTAGTTGACGTCAAATAAATTTCTAAATATATTTAATTGATTTTAGTCCTAAGCATTAGGAGTTCCCAGGATTTTGATCACACCCAATTATGCCTTATAAAAAGGACTAAGTGGTCGATGCAAATATAATCCGGTTTACAAGTCCGGAGTCGAATCCCACAGAGAACTAAGGATTAACAACAACAATTCAATATTACTAAGAATACAAGCTCAAACAATTTCCTAATTATAAATATTATAATATTTATCTTTATCTTTATCTTATGAAAAAATACATAAATTGCCCATCAAACTTGTTCGGAAAAATTATTTACACACATTAACTTTACGTGCGACCTATGTCCCCCATATTCTTGTTTGGGGTGAATTTAATACCTCATTGGTAACACTTAGTCAGTCTTGTGGTGGGATATGTAGTACACTCGCGCCACGTGTCAATATATGCTTAATTGTTTTTCCACTTATTTAATTATTTTGTTTTGAGGGACTGTTTTGTCCTTTCACCCCTATTATGTGAGGGACTATTTTGTCCTTTCACCAAAAGCCAAATGCAGTTCTTCTTCTTCTCTCTTCCTCCCCTCTCCTCGTTCTCTCATATTTAACTTTCTTTTCCAATTCAAAGCTTTTTACACTGCTAAATTATTGATTTTCTCACAAGTTACAACCAATAATCTACACTCAAAGAACCACTAACCATATTGATTTCCGTCTAAGAGAATGGACGAAGGAGGAACCAAAAAGTAAAAAAAAAATTGAAGAAAAGAGAAGAAATTTAAAAAAAAGGGTAAATAATTTAACCTCGCTAAACATGGGAATATTTTCTCACGTCCATTTTCTTCACATGTACTTCACCAGTCTAATAGATTAGTTGAAACACACTAAGATTAAAATTAAAATCAATTTAGGCAGAAATAAGTAATCATTTCCATTTTCTTCTCTGACAAAAATGAACAAATAAAATACCTAGTCAAGAAAAGTATATATTTTTAGGACTCCAAAACGAATTGATCAAAAC
Source organism: Nicotiana glauca (assembly GCA_026770625.1). Lineage (NCBI taxonomy): Eukaryota > Viridiplantae > Streptophyta > Magnoliopsida > Solanales > Solanaceae > Nicotiana > Nicotiana glauca. The sequence goes on along the minus strand of MU744236.1, from coordinate 61,993 downwards.
CTACTTGAGGAAGAAAAAAAAATTTGCTGCATAGATTCATAGAGCCAAACAAATTATCTATTCAACGGAGAAGTCAGAATTTTGCAAACCCAAGAGAGAGCATGTCAGTTGAATTTTGCAAACCCAAGAGAGAATTTTGCAAATCTATTAAAATGACAGTTGGATTGAGACGGGGAGAGAGGAATTACAGAGGAGAGATTGAGATGGTGAGAGAGGAACAAGGAGAATGGGTGTTGGATTTAATATTTTTAATATATGTCTAAATTTAATCCTTTTGGGAGGGGTTTAAAAAAAAATTCCCTCTTACACGTGAGTTTGAGAGAGTGAAACTGCTGCCTTTGCTACGTCACTATTTAGGGTGGTATTAAATTTAACTCAAACAAGAATAGAGGGGACATAGGTCGCCCGTAAAGTTAAGGTGTGTAAATAACTTTTTCGAACAAGTTTGATGGGCAATTTATATATTTTATCTTATCGAATTAACTAACAAATAGTAAAACTATCAATTAACAAAATTAACGATTTGATACAACATTAAGGAGGTCTAGAGTTGTGATTCCCCTATTGTCGGAATCCTTTCCGCTACATTTTTTTATAAATCTTCCTAAGTCGTCTCTACCAATCATGATCACTCTGACTGTCGTAATTTTCTCCCAAGTAACTACCATAATTTACTAGACATATTCCCCTGAATTACACTAGCTGGCATTAATTACGGATCACTCGGATCGCACCAAAGTTTTCTTATCCCTAATCACACCTTTAAACCTTCTGTATTGATCCCTCATATACGTTAGGAGTGATGTTGTTCAGAAACTACCTAAATATGCACTCTCTCTTGAGTAATACACACTAAATTGGAACAGTCGATTCTGAGCTCTTCAACTAACCACAATGTAAACGTACTTAAACAAATAGAGAAAAGTTACGGCAAATCTATATTAACATAACAGAAAAATCATCCTTCAAGAGGTTCCACCAAAACCCTAGATAACAAATTATCTATTTATAATAGTGTACAAAAATACAGTACTAGAATTCATAACCAATAATGAAAAATAAGAAGAAGTATGTAAAAATACTCGTAGAAGAATTCTTCGCCTTACTCCTAATGTGTTCTTGCCTCCTTAGGTCGAATCCCCATCTCCTTAGCTTCCTTAGCTCTAAATTTTGTCAAAAGTGATATTTTTAGGTCTATTTATATGTGTAGGAAAAGACCTAGATGTGTAGGTCAAGTCCTAGTCGTGCCGATAAACAAATTAAGTCTTCAAAACTCGGACTGGACCTCGCCCTAGGCATGGCGTCGCCAGCCTACTGCTATCCTCAACCTGGCTTTTGGCTGGCCTCGCTAGCCTAAAGCCTGGTTAAGCTTGCCTTTTCCTGGCCTTGCCAGGTCTCTCCTTTTCACTGTTCTTGAGCCTATTTTCAACTTTTAAGTATTTCTTTTATTCTACTTTCTTCTCCAATTCACCTACACATAAAGTAGATTCCATTACGTGAAAATAAAGTGTAAGTTATCATTAAAGCATATAAAATGCAAGGCAAATAATGTACAAAACTATGGAATTATAGTCAGACATCAATACCCCACACTTAAACGTTGCTCGTCCTCAGCAATCAAACTACACTTATAGACACAATATTGAGCACTTTGTTTTTACCTAATTGAGGCATACCACACCAATGACCATGGTTTATATCAACAATTAAACTCTAGCATATGCAATTATATACACTTCCCTTTTCTCATGCCATACTTCACGAATATTCATAACAAAGAAAACATGCTCCTAACAATCCTAGCCTCAAAAACCAACGTAATGTCACAATGCACGTCGAACACCCAACATCATAGGTAGAAGTCTAATAACGTTAGCTATCCCTCGTGAAACCATGTGCCCTCACCATAAGAATAAGAGAGTAAGTTGAATCCACATATTCAAATCAATGCTGAAATATATTTTAAGGACTCATATATATCAAAGAATATCTCGCACTCTCATAAAGCAAGTCACATACATGCAATTGGTACCATAGGCTTGTCCTTAATGTAAAATTCTACTAATATAAGCTCGCTCGATCTCAAATTAATTAGAACTTTTTTATGGTTGTAATGTGGGCTAAGGGATGTGAAGGATATATTTAGGAATAGTGGCTAACCCTCCTAAGCAAATTAACACATCATATAATAATCTTTAAGCGCAAATTCTTCAATCCCCTTCAATTTCACAAACAAAATCATCCCTAACAACGTACCCTTATTCTTTAAGAACTACTTTAATTCATAGACACTAGCAAGAACAAGACAATAATTTATTAATCTCTATTTTTCTTTCATTTTCTTTCAGATTTTTCTCTTTTTTTAAAATTATTTTTCCTTTGCAGTTTTTGCTAGTGATGTATTACTTTACAGAACAAGTGCATCTTTCTTCCTTTCATTGGTTCCACTCAAAAGCCACCCCTCATATAGTCCCTTCTTACTTCTTTTAGTGCTCATTTTATAATTAACGTGCTTAAGAGGTAAAAAGATAAAAAAAATATCAATTAAGAACAAAAAGGGTATAGGCTTGTAATGTGGGTGCCAAATAAAGTCTATAGGATCAAAAGGGTTAGCTTGGGACAAATATTACTTATGATAGCGATAACGCTCGAAAAGACCTAAAATAATTTTTCATACCGAGCTTCACCTAAAATTTCACTTCAACTCACATACTGGACAAGTTGTAGACACAAGTACAATACAAGAACTACACAAAATCTCACCACACATGGCATATGATTCACTAAGGATAGTCTAATTCCGACTCTCAAATTAATGAAAATATTCACAGAGCCACAAAATATTAAGAATTAAGCACAAAGTGAACATAAGTCAAGAAAATGAGACGTAGGCATCACAAAACATGCTATCCAAAAAACTAAGGCATCATAAGCAATTTTAGCTTATAGGGAAGATACTACACATGCCAAAGCCTAAATATGCTACTATCAAATAAGTCAAGGGTGCCTACGAAACTCATCTTTCTTCGTCCATTTATATCCTAATACTAATCTACTCTAAAAATAAATAAATAAAAAGGAAAATCTACTTATTTACCGTGAAAATGGTAACGATAATTAAATTTGTAAATGAGACTCTAAAAATACGTGATCTATTTTTATGCTAGTTGTTAGAGCAATTGATGCTAGGAGTATGAAGTTCAATGATGAAATACGAGCTTAAGCAGGATAGTGATCAAACCATAGGGCTCGTTACTCGAGCCTCGGGCTGGACGATGGAAGGCCTCGAGGTCAACATTCGGCTCGAGCTCGAGCTATAGGGATAACGAGGGAGGGGATAACAATTAAGATATGATTAAAGAAGGCCCTTCATCGACAATATCAAGAAATAAATGAAGAAAAAGTATGAAAGCAATAAATGTAAAAGAGTAGCCTCGAGCGGATAAGTTAGAGAGAAAAGAGAGAGAGAGATATATTATTGATCTTGTGTAGAATAGTTGGAGCAACAACCTCCCCTTACAAGGTGGCGAGGATCCTCTGAATACAATATAGTACATAATGCATTAAGTGTAAAGCCGCATGGATGGGACGGCTAGGCACGATGCTAGACTCTGCTGATGCCAGTTGCTCGCCTCAGGATTTCCCCACCCTCGGAATCTTTGCTGGGTCGGACGTGAATGAACCTCGGGGGAGGGAGCTTGATCGTGACCCCGCAGCCTCGAGGTACCAATATAAATTCTCAAACGTACCCTAATGGCGAGAAATCAGTCCCTCCAGTTTCACCGTATACAGATAGTCTCCGCATTTCCTAGAACAAAGTGATAGGAAACGATCTTGAACCTTCGTCTCGAGGTCCTCATTTTCTTGACGTCAATCGTATAAAAATATTAAATACTATGTTCTAGAGGACTCTGCAAGGCCGCCGTCAGATGCGATAATCGAGGAACCCACGAACTGTCATTGGCTTGTCTTTTTTGCTTCCCTAGCGGTTTCTATAAATGCATCAGTTGCTTGGCACTTCCCACTTTCACCCCATTTCCAAGCTCACGAGTCAGAATTTTTCGTTTTTGACAGTCTTTCATCTTTTTATAGAAGAATTTTTACCATTGACATGGCTAGGACTTCTAGGATGGTTCCCCGATGGAAAGATACTACATCATCATCCTAATGGTTTAAGGAAGAAACCATAGTGATTCCCTCTTTGGAAAATTGTACCCCACCTGATCTCGATATGTTAGAGGATTTTAATGTTCTGGCCACTTCATCTACACCGGGCCGGTGCGAGCATGTGTCCCAATATGTTAGCGTTATGATCGATATTAGTAAGATGAGGAAGTACTGCCGATGGAGCGAGGCAATGGGGGTGGAGATTCTCGGTCCCAACGATAATATAACTAACTATAAGGCTGGCTTCCTCCATATGTACGCCTACCCATTCACCCTAGGTCCCGATAATTTTACTGAATCCTCTCCCTTGGAGACAGACCCGGTTATCCTTGATTTTTGCGACCGATACCAAGTGGCTCTTGGTAAAATCTACCCTTCATTTAGGAGGATAGTGTTGATTCTTCGCTATTTCACCGAAGGGGTTGACGGTGAGATCATTACCCGTAATCATCTGATCAGGATGTACTGCCCTTGATTGTATTAAGGTTTAATCAAGCTCCGTCATCGGTCCAAAAAATCTTTTTTATCGAGCGTCGATGAGGGAAAGGATTGTGGATGGATGAGCAGGTTTATACGGGTAAAGACATCAGACATCATCCTAGCCTAGAGGATGCCCTTTGCGGAGAGGTGGAATATCCGGCGTAAGAAATTTTTCCCTTTAACTTCTTTTCAACTATTCTTCTTTTCAAAATAATGATATCTTTGTGCTTCATGCAGCCATTGCTTGGTATCCGGAGGTAGTTCCAAATTTGTCAAAATGGATCAGACGGTTGGACGAGAAGTTGCCATATCATGTTCGATCTTGTACTAACCTGGCCAAGAAGCGTTGGGTGGATAAGAATCATGGTAATGTTCCTTTACCACCTATGCCTTGCACTTATGCTTCTTTCTGAGCCCTTAATGAAAGCGTTTTGGCGATTATTATGCTGGTGCAGGACTTGGAGAGAATATGTAGATGAGGTCGCCCCCCTGGTGGCAAAGTAGGGGCTTTGAAGCCTGACACGAGCAGGAAGAGGAAAAGCACGACAACTATTGTTCTTCCTGCGAAAAAGAAAACCAGAGTACTTTAGCATCGAGCTGCTGCTATTACTTCTACTTCAACTTCAGAGGTGAATCCTGACACCGAGGGAGAAGAGAGGACGAACGCCCGCTGGAGCGGAGGATGAAGTCAAATGTGAGAGCCTTGCAAGTGCCTCGGGCAGAAGCAGCTGAGTCCAGGATGGATGACTCTGGTGAACATGGATTTCTTCCTGGGGAAGTTGGTGACATGAACGACTTCCTCTCGTACTTCCAGGTCTCATCAGGGGAACTGCAGGATGCTCAAGGGATGGTCGGCATCACAGCAGGGATTCCTCTCCAACGGGGAGGCTGTATTGCCAACATCTTGGATGGTGTAAGTAATAGCGCCTATCTCGATATTCCCGGCACCGTCAAAGCGTCGGAGAAGTTCATGCAGTAGGTGACAACCATTTCTCGTGAATTTCTTTCGTCCTTGAACATCATTCTTCGTCTTTCTAGCTTTTCGCTATGTCGTAGTGCAAGGAGATGTACGATCATGCCATCTTTCGGCATTGCGGGGAGCTTTCTTATCATGAAAAGGAGTGTAAGAAAGTTACTTCGAAGCTTCAGGATTTCGAGGCTCGCTCTCCCCGGGGAGGGAAAGAACTGGGAGAATTTTGGGCCGCTTTGGAAATGGGGATCCAGGAGAAAGCCAATATTGCTGCTCAGGTACTTTGCCTTGCTTGTGCTTGACTTTTTATTCCATATTCACATATCTATTGGCTTACCTTTCTTACTTAGGTCGAGTAGAATGTCTCACAGATTAATAAACTGAATGCGGAGATTTCTGGGCTAATGGAGCAAAATGAAATAGCGGCCGGGGAGTTGGCGACATCCCAGAATCTTCTCAAGAATGCTCGCAGGGAGATTATTGCCTTAGCCGCGGCTAAGTCCGAGATCGAACAAAATGTTGTTACTTATTAGGAGGATACAGCCACGACGCATAGAATAGCTCGTGACATATGAATAGCAGCTGAGTAGAAACTAACCCAAGATATCAAGCATGCTAAGGCGGAGACGAGGAGAGAGACCTTGGAGGAAATCGGAGCCAGAGGTATCGACCTGTCAACCGATCTTAAGGAGGCTCATGAAGTGGAGAAAGAACTGGCGCTTTTAGTTGCCCCCGATGTGGGTGAAGATAATAGCGGCGAGGAGTAGTCTCCGACTCATTTTTGTATCCCTTCCCTTTCCCCTTGTATGCGGCCCCCGAGGGAATGGATTGTGTAAATATGTTTTTCTTTTTGACAATGAACAAAAAGGGGCTTTTCATTATGTCAGCCCTTCTCCTTGCCCATTTGCTTTTGTGTTTTAGCTTTTACCTCTTGGCATCGGCCCTTCGGGGCCTACTCTCGAATCAACTAGGACCTTGAAAACTGGCCATGTCCCGGGGTTAAATTTATAGATCCTCTCGGACTGATACTCGTGACGTCGGGGGGCTCCTCAAGGTCCCGCATGTTATTAAGTTATGTGGGGCCGGGGTGATTCTCCAGTACACCTCCCTAAGAGAGGGTGACGTTCACGCGACCAAAATTAATTAGGCCTCTTGGGTAGGCGGACAGTTGTTGCTTTGCCCCTATATATTTGTTCATTTGTCTCTCAAATGGCAAATTTGCGGTTTTTGAAAAGGTTGTCTCTTCGGTAGAGCCTGGTGCTTTGTGCTAGTCCTTCCGATTCCCTATTTCAGAAATGTTTTGCTTAGATCATTACCTTCCCCCCTTAATTTTCCATAGCCATGGCTGCTTCTTTGACGTTCGATCATCGAGTGGAAGGGCGTCTGTGTTGAGGATCATTTCATCAGTGGGGGAGAAAAACCTCGAGATGATCAGAAAAGATTATGGATGGGGGAAAGGCATGATTTTGCAAGTACATTCCCCGAGGAGAGCGTCATGACATATGTTGAGGGGTTTTTGAGTGTATACTCTCATGTTTTCACGCCGGGTTCCCCCGACCGAGTCGTTCTTGATTTCTGTCCGAGATATCAAGTAACACTGGCGCAGGTTCATTCCTCCCTTTGGAGAATAGTGGAGGCAATGAGATATTTCACCAACAAGGTCGGGATAGAGTTTACCCTCAGCCATCTCGTGAGGTTGTATCGGCCATTGTGCTACCGAGGCATGAATGCTCTTCACCATCGATCCATTCGAGCTCCTGTAGTCGGTAACGAGGAGGACGAAGACCGGGGATGGATGAATCAGTTCATTCGGATCCAAACGACCGACGTCATTCATGGAGAATTTTTGCTATTCCTTGAGAAATGGAAGTTCACACATAAGTGCCTCATATGAACTGTCTTCGCTTCGATCAGAGGTTGGCTCTGTAACAATATCTTTCGGTCCTTTATTTGTAGCAACTCATTAGTCGCTGAGTGAGGTCCCCGATTTAGCCGAGTGGTCTCGCAAGCTAGCAGCCTGCTCGATTACAATAGGCACCGGTGGCAAGATCTGTCCAAAGGGAGATGGGAGGCGAAGCATCATGGTAGGTACCTAGTGCTTTGCTTTCTAAAAAATGGCGCTTTTCTTGCAAATTTATTTTATTTAACTGTCTCAGGTACTGAGGGCCCTTTTGAAGTGAGGTCGTGTCCTCTGGGGGAATAGGAGAGATTGCCGGTCTCGGGATCAAGGAGTGTTGATAAAAGGGAAGACATTCTGGGGTGCGAAAAGGCTTGTAGCGAGGCGACTCCTTCTTAGCGGTTAAGGAGAAGTGATTGGGTCGATCGGCAACCTTCTGGAAGTGGTACGCCATAGGACGTTGCTTCGCCCTTCGGCGAGGCTTAGCATTTTGGCCTCATGGTGAGTTTTGACTGTTGTAAGAGTGTCTGGCCCCGCGGTTTTCCTTTTCTTATCTCCTTTTTCTATATCTGGCTTTCTTTCATAGGCCTTCGACAGGCTTAAATCCGAGTTGCTTCATTGCGAGGCCCCGTTATGGGAGGCTCTGGATAGGGAGAAATCCCTCAAACTTCTTTGTGCGGCAAAGGAAAGCGAGCTCGTCTCCTTACGGCGTAAGGTGGACCGGAACCAGACCCAGGAGATCCGCCTGGAGAAATAGGTACCCTGCATTTCATGTTGGCTTGCACTCCCTATCTATCTTGGCATCTTGATGTTTTGATGTTTCAGTTAAAGGACAAGGCGGATGAGCTGGGACAACTCTAGGGCGAGGTTGGCCGAGTCAAACACGAATTCATCGAGGTGCAGGCGTATGTGAGTGCCCATTTTATGGCCAAAGAGAGGGCCCAGGCTAGGGCTTCTGCACTTGACGTGCAAATCCAGACTGTTCGTGCGAACGATTCTGCTCGGGCGAAAATGATCGCAAAGCTTTCATCCGAGCTTTCAAAAGTAAAATCGAGGTGGTGAATGTCTGGGCCGAGGTTGTAATGAGTAATACTATGGTGGGATAGAACGTGGCGGCCTATTCGAGGAGCGTTGTCGTTGCTAAAGCTGAGCTGAAGAGGGCCCTTGATCGTGCAAGCAATAGCAAGGAATATGCAAGGTGCATATCCTTGAGGGAAATCCTCGAGGAGATTCATGCCAGGGGATTTGATCTCTTGGGGGAGATCGAGCAAGCCAGAGGGGAGGAGTATGATGTCAAGTTCCTTCTGTCTGATGCTGAAAACGGTGGGGAGGGGGCCACCAGGCTATAGTTGTTGAAGGTGGAACGTTTATTCCCTGCCTTTCTCTTTGTGTATATAGCTTTCGCAATATGTCGTAGATTAAGATTGCGCTTCACCGCCAGTATGTAAAAATAAGAGAGGGAACCCCGCAATTTGTATCTTCTGTACTCTTGTTCGTCAGGATATCAATCGGGTCGATTCGACCTTTGGATTGATATAAATCTTCGAACCTGTAATATGGCCCAAATTCTCATTAGGGCGGCGATAGTGACTGTTATTTTCTGCTTCGGCCATGTTAGCTCTGAAACACAGGCTTTGAGATACTCAGCCACCGAGCCAAACCTTCCGAGGTGCTCGATCATCGCTATGTAACGACTCACAATCGAGGTTTTTATCGAACCATCGAAGAGCCAGGCAAACATTATTTCAAAAAAGTCCTTAATGAGGGAAAAATAAAGCCTATAAAAGGGCTTACTGACCCAAACGCGTAAGATCCTCTGTCGCCAACCCACATAAGAGGTCGTACCTACCCAATGCGTAAGAGCCACTGTCGCCAGCACACACAAAAGGTCGTACCGACCCAATGCATAAGAGCCATTATCGCTTGCACACAAAAAAGGTTGTATCGACCCGATGCGTAAGAGCCTAAGGGCCATCTCTAAATTCAAAAACATGAGGGTCAAATGAGCTCGAGTTGAAATCCGATTCGGAGACAGAACCCAAAATAGTTAACTAAATATGCCTAAGAGCAAAGGCGTAAGACCCATTGTCGCCAGCCCAAATAAAAGGTTGCATCGACCCAAAGCGTAAGAGCCATTATCGACAGCCCACACAAAAGGTCGCATCTACCCAAAGCGAAAGAGTCATTGTCTCCAGCCCACATAAAAGGTCGTGCTAAACCAATGCATAAGAGCCTAAGGGCTAGCCTAAAATTCAATAACTTGAGGGTCAAATGACCTTGAGTCGATACCCGACTCGGAGACTGAACCTAAAACAGTTGACCAAACATGCCTAAGAGCAAAAGCGTAAGAGCTCGAACACTGACTTATACTAAAGCATCAGCCAAGCGCGTAAGAGCCTACATGCCATCCCAATGAGCCTCAAGGCCATACTATAAATCTAAGGATTCCTTCTAACTCAAAGACCAGTTCATCTAGATAAATTCAAGGCAAAAAGAGATACAGAAAAAATAAAACTGCATGGTTTTCTTTTGTACAAATATACGAAAAAACACATGCTCCATTTACAAACGTACATTGAAAGTACTATATACAGAATCAGAAAGTAGAATCTATGTCCCCTTTGGGACTATGGCCCATCGGCCTCATCATCGCTATCCTCGGTGTCGGACAGAAGTAACCGAGCACCACGCTCGTCCTCCCTCGCCCGTTTTAACTCTTCCGAGGGGTTGAAGACCTAACACGGATCTCCTCGAGGGTTTTCCTTCGAGATTTACACCGAGCATATTCTTTGCTCTGGCCTCGCGGTCAATAGTCCTTCTCATCTCAACCCAAGCATCGGCAACATCCTTCAAATAGACCGACACCTTTTGGTCACCCTTAGTTCAGCTCATTACGGCTTCATCCCAAACATCCACAACCTCGGCCTTGACCTTCAAAAGCTCAGACTCGAGCTTCACAATAATGTCTATTCAAACCGAGGTATTTTCACGAGCTAGGCGAAGTTCAACCTCAAAGGTGGAGGCTTTAGCCAGAGCACCCATCCACGTTGAAGCCTGAACCTCCGCCTGAGCCTTTAACTCATCATACTCGCTCTTGGCTCGGCCAGCTTCGTCCCGAAGGCGCTCCAGGTCCTCCATCTTTTTTTTCAACTGAAATAAACAAAACATTAGCCTCAGGAGCTAGAAGAATGAATACACACTCACTCGGAACAAAAACTGCCGACTCCTTCAAGTAGCTCTCATAATTCAAGATTTGACTTGCCTTATACAGTAAATGTGCCAAATCGACTTCCCTTTCATAAAAAAAGAGCCAAAGGGATTTCTCCTTATCTAGAGCTTTCCGCAGCGTGGCCTCACGGTGAAGCAACTCGGACTTAAGCTTGTCAAAGGCTTGCAAAGGAAAAATCATTACGAAATGGAAGGCGCGAAACTCGAAAGTCCTATAGCAAAAATCACCATAGAGTGAAGCCTTTAGGCTTCCTCGAAGGTTGAGAATGCATCTACTAGCCTAGCTCCCTCAGCTCCGAAAGGGTCAACCCCGATCGGGGCATGGTTACTCAGTGCAAACAACCCCGGGTTTCAATTATATCTCGAATTACCTTCGACGGAAAAAGAAGACGGCTGTAGAGGAGAAAATGCCTTTCCAAAACTAGAAATCACGAGCGCGACAAGCTCAGTCAATACTTCCACTCCGGCCCCCGGAACAGGTTTGCCTTGCTTTGAGCACCGTCGCCCTGCAAAGGCATTTCGTGCTTATTATTATCATTCTTTAGCCCAAAATCTTGCAACCCTTCTCCCTCTCCAAGGGGGCACGACCTCGCCTCAAAAGGCTCCCCAATGCCAACAATAACAGGGTTAGTACGCAGAAAGAGAAAGTACTTTTTCAAATGAAAAAAAGGAAGGACACAAATCGCATAGCACATACCATGATGTTTTGCTTCCCATTTGCCCCTAGACAAAGCTCGCCACTTATGCTCATCGCAATTCAAGTGGGTCGCCAACTCTCGAGCCCAATCTGATAGATCAGGGACCTCACACGACATTAATGAAATTACTGTAGATGAAGGAAAAAAGGCATATTTACGGAACGTTCCTTCATAATTATTAAAACATTGTGAAGGAACGTGTGTACCACTAACGTGTATAATTCCATTCCTCAAGTAATGGCATAAAATCCACGGGGATAAAATCAATAGTCCGTACTCAGACGAATTAAATCATCCACTCCTGATCTCTGCCTTCTTCATCATCAACAACGAAAGGCGTGGTCAACCGGCATCGTAAGTTTATCAGACCTCGATGGTGAAAAGGTCGGTACAACATGATAAGATGACTGAGCATGAATTCAAGCCATGCCTTCTCCGTAAAGAACCTCATCATGAACACTATCTACCAAAATGACGGGTGAATCTACGCCAAGGTAACATGATAATTTTGAAAAAAGTTAAAAGCAACCCTATCAAGGGGGACCTACGTGAAAGAATGTGTTTACACATTCAAAAACCTCTCCGGCACGGTCCGTGATGCTCTCATCCAGGGAAGGTATTTGTAGTGCTACCTTTTCCCCCCATCCGTAGTCTTTCCTTACCAACTCAAGGTGTCCCTCTCCTATCGAAAAAGTAAACTTCAAGGTATGCTCCCATTGATCCTAAGCATCGGGGTAATTTTCTGCCAAGAAGTCCCTTCTCAACGAAAAATTCCCTAAGTCAGGCCCGCCCGGCATCAGCGGTGCTCCGCCAATAATTCGAGAATAGGAGGTTGAACTCTCTCCTCCCTGCCAAACGAATCCTGATGTAGTAGTCATGACTGTGGCAAAATTAGAGAACTGGAGCAGGAATTTAGGCAATAGTGTTAATACTGAAATAATGGAAGGCCTAACGGAGGAAAAATGGGTAATTACTCAGAATGTCGGAATCTCTAAAAGGGCGGAAACAACCCTAGATATGCAAAAAACGGCGACAATCTGCTTGCCTCAAAGGCCGATTAAAAATGCTGGCTGGATTAACTTTGGGAATATGTGCTGGCAGGATCACCTCGGTCATTTTGTAATCGTATCATACACTCGACCCCGCCATATGATGTTTCGGGGTTAAGACCCCACTTCAAGCAAGTCCCGTTGTGGTACTGATCTCGAGGACCTCCATAATAAAGAAGATAGGTTCTAGGAAGCCATTTGCGTCAAGAAAGTCCCGAGGTGGTACCCGATCTCGAGGACCTCCATCTAAAAAAAATAGGCTCCAGGAAGCCATTCGCGTCAAGCAAGTCCCGAGGTGGTACCCGGTATCGAGGACCTCCATCAAAAAGAATTTAGGCTCCAGAAAGCCATAGGCATTGTTGTAAGTCCCGAGATAGTACCTAATCTCGAGGGCTCCTCTCAAGGAGAAAACAAGCGCTAAAACTCTAGTCGTATGGGCCTAGCCTCGGGAAACCATCTAAATCTGGGTAAACCCTCATCCGTGATCTATCTACAATGCCTTAAGACTTTGTACACTAAGTTCAAAATAAGTTTCCAAGTGACCCGAGTTTGAGCAATCCCCCACTTGGGGACTGTTCTCGAAAGCCTAAAGGCAGTCTCTGTTCTCGGGCTTCTGAGCAAATTCCCCCTCGAAGATTATCGCAAGGTCTGAAGGCTAAGTCTCCATCTAAGGTTTCGAAGCCCTACTCTCATTCAACTCGAAGTCAAGGTCCCGACGACCCAAGTTTATTATTCCAATACGGGCTCGGTCCAAGGAATGACAAAGGGTTCTACGGGGGGCCGTGTTAATCAATCAAAATTCAGAAGAAATACTCACACCCAGGCTCGATATTTGCACCAATAAATGGATTCGTGCACTTAGATTCTCCACAATCAAAGATATAAGGAAACATAGTGTAAATCAGAAATAGACTACAGAGACATCTTTATATTTCCAAACATATGATTACAAAAGCCCATGAAGGGTCCATACATATGATTACAAAAGCCCACGAGGGGTACTTACGCAGAAACAAAGATGCAAAAGGGTGCATATATAATTAAATCCTAAAGCCTAGCCTATTCTCGGGGGTGCACCCTCGGCAGCAGTGTCTTCGAGCATCATCTCCTTGGGACCCATCTCGATCTTCCAGAATGGCATCTTCAAGGGATAAGATGAAGAAGAGTAAAGTGATGCAGAAGAAGCAGAAAAAAGATGAAGAAAAATCCATAGCCCGCCGAAGAGCAAAAGCTTTTATCAAGCCGAGGAAACCATGACCCGATAGAAGATTTGGTAGACGCCAGCCTTACCGTACATGTTAGTGGCCAGTAAGTGCCATTTCACCCCATGAAAAGCAAAAGGGATGAAGTGCCACACCAGTCCGAAGTAGGGAGGTAAGTAACGATGTATAGTCCGAAAGCCCTCCTGAGTAGCGGTGTAGAATCCAAATATCTTCCTGAGTTGAAAGAAAATCGGCCCCCCATCTCTTCGCATCGAGCCAATGACGATAGCAACAACAACAACAACAACAACGACAAGACAATGTAATCTCTCTCGGCAAGGGAAAGCCCAGGCGAAGGGCCATGGCATGGCTGATAAGAACGACACCATGCAACATAAGGTCGTGGGCCTCAAACATAGTGGATAACAATAAAAGAGGATGATAAGAAGAAAGGGATGGAAAGATATTGAAAGGCACTTGAATAAAAAGATGGTTCCTTGAGGCTCCCATTTGCAGAAAGAGTGGCAGCATAACCGATAGCGCCATCAATGTCTTTAAAAGAAGTACCAGCAAACGCAATCAATGCGTTTTCAGGAGTTGAACCGGTGGCGACATTATCGCTTTGAAGAATAAGAGTCAGCAGTACATTGAATGATTCTGGAGAGATAAAGCGATGGGACGTCTCAGTTACCATGAAGGTTTCCTTCATCAGTATAACATCATCGCCGGAAATTCGAAGGGATGGTTATCAAGGTCGTTACTTATCGTTCTACTCTAAGAAATGCGGGGACTATCTGTATACAATAAAATCGGAGGGTCCAATTTTACATCATTATGATGCCTCGTAGGCACGTCTCTGAGGCTCGAGACCACGGTTGAGTTTCATCCCTCAGGGGCCATCGACGCTCAACCTTGGGGCAATATTAGACCGATGGATATAGAGAGAAAGTGGGGAGTTCCCAATGCGTGTATCTAGAACCGACAAAGTCTGTCAGGCTAGGCTAAGCCCGCATCATGGCATTAACTAGATGTACCATCTCCATATTTTTGTAACTAATGCCTTTTGTACTACGTTGGGATTCCCCTCATTTATAAGGGGGTCCTTGTTATTTTGCAAATATTTGTTGCTCAATACTAAATACATAAGAATTCTCTCTCTACTCTCTAACATATTCTCTTGATCTCATTACTTCATTTATTTCTTATATTTATTGTGTTCTAGTTATTGTTCGTCATTTATTGCTTATGATTGGCTAAAGAGCCCTCATTGATTTATTCTAACTATTAGTCGCCCTTCGATAGCCCCAAGCCGAGTATCAGACTCCACCCCGAGACCCTCTAATAGGCAAGGTCGAGGCCCCAATTATGAAATATTCGGTTTAGTTATCACCTCTCTCTCAAGGTCTTATTTCGTTTCTAAGTCTTTCACATAGCATCAACTGCCTAAAAACTTGCATAAAAATAGATCACGTATTTTTAGAATCCTATAATCAAATTTACTTATTATTACCATTTTGACGGTAAATAGTATCGTAATTCTCTTCCGAGTAACTACCATAATTTACTAAACATATTCTTCCGAATTACGCTAGCTGGCATTAAGTACGGCTCACTCGGATCGCACCAAGGTTTCATTATCCCTAATCCCACCTTTATACCCTCCGTATTGATCCCTCATGTACGTTAGGAGTGATGTTGTTCAACAACTACCTAAATATGCACTTTGTCCCAAGTTATACACACTAAATAGGCACAATCGATTGTGAGCTCTTCAACCAACCACAATACAAATGTAGTTGAACAAATAGAGAAAAGCTACGGCAAATCTATATTAACGTAACAAGAAAATCATCCTTCAAGAGGTTCAACCAAAACCCTAGATAACAAATTAGCTATTCATAATAGTATGTAAAACTACAATACTAGAACTCATAACCAATAATGAAAAATAAGAATAAGGAAGTGAACAATTCGTAGAAGAATTCTACACCTTGCTCCCAATGTATTCTTGCCTCCCTAGGTCGAATTCCCCGTCTTCTTAACCTCCTTAGGTCTAAATTGTGTTAAAAGTGACACTTTAGACCTATTTATATGTGTAGGGAAAGACCTAAACGTGTAGGTCAAGTCCTAGTCAAGTCGGGAAACGAATTAGGTCTTCAAAACTCGTACCCGACCTCACCCTAGGCCTGGCATCGCCAACCTCAGCCTAGCTTTTGCCTTGCAAGCTGGCCTTTGCCTAGCTTCGCCAGGTCTCTCTTTTTCACTGTTCTCGAGTCTACTTTCAACTGAAGTATCCCTTTTGCTATACTTGCATCTCAAATTTACCTACACATAAAATAGGCTCCATTACACGTAAATAAAGTGTAATTTATCATTAATGCATATAAAATGCAAGGTAAATAGTGTACGAAACTATGGAATTATAGCCACACATCAGATTTTCAAATAGGAAAATATTTAATAACCAAAATTTTGGTTAATTTTAATATCCGGTATATTATGAAAGTAATTAAATGACTACTGCTAAATAGTAGGAAAACAATTAAGTCTATTTGTAAATATTATAACAATAATTAAATAACTATTATATGTGGTGTGAACTTTATTTTATGGAGCACAAAAGGCGAACGATATTTTTGCTAAGGGTTTCGTGCTTTTAATAATAATAATAATAATAATAATAATATTTCATCTTTATTGCGCAAAGTTTGTATTTTTACCAATTTGACTTTTAATACTATATTATAACGATTTATATGATAAATTTCAAAAAATGATGACTTGTTTTTTGTTTATTTGTCAAATTAGTTAAATAAAAGACTTTTTTTTGCGTTATATTGATGCAAGGACTTAATAATTTGTTCTTATCATTAAAAAAAAATTTATATTTGTTGATTTAAAACTTAATATTAGCTCATCTGAAGTTTTAATTATTTAATTGTAGGTCTTTAATTATAATTATTATTCAATAAGTATTCTATGTTCAAAGGAATAAAAAAATCAGCACGACATTTCATGTTTGATTCCTTATGTAAGCAGAACCATTAGTATTATTGACTTTTACCAACCATTCTCTTCCTTTTATATTCTTTAAATTACAATAGTTTTTTAGTTAAGCTTGTTACTTAAATTTTAGAAATCTTGGAATCAATGAATTTTAAGATTACTCTCAAGCATGGTGTACTAACCGAAACTTTAGTTGATTTTAATTTTCTAAAATATTAGAAAAATAATTAAATAATTATTTTATTCTTTACAAAATTATTCATAAACCTTAGAAAAAAACTCCTGAATTTAAAAAAGAAAAGAAAAGAAAATAAGGACACCTAAACAAAGAAAAGAAAATAAGGACTACTAAACTAATGCTCGTAGACATTTAAAGATACCTAAAACTGCTAAATCTAAATGTAGTTGATCTGAAGGACCCCAAAAATTGGAAGCATATTTGTAACGACCCGACCGGTCGTTTTGAGCTCCGGCGCGTCATTCAGCAGATTGAGGCCATGAGCAGCTTCATCTCAGGTATATTGACTTGTGTGTATGGTTAGAATTAAAATTCAGGAAGTTTGGAGTCAAATCTAAATGGAAATTCTCATTTTGAAAGCTTAAAGTTGAAGAAATGAACTAGGATTGGAATTTTGAGTAAATGACCTCGAAATTGGGATCTGAAAGTTCCAGCATGTTCGTATGATGATTTTGGACTTGGGCGTATATCCGGATTTGGTTTTTGATAACCCGTGAGCATTTCGGCGTATATGGTGGAAGTTAGTATTTCAGAAGAATTTCATAAATTTGGGTTGGAAGGCATTTTAGAGTTATAGATGTCCGTTTGGGATTCCGAGTCTGGGAATAGATCCGTATGGTGATTCTGGAGTTGGGAACACGATCGGAAGTGAATTCGGATGTCCGGAGGTCATTTTGAAGTCATTTGGCTAAATATAGGAATTTGAAGGTTTATGAGAAAATTCGACCGGAAGTGAAAATTTTGATATCGGGGTCGGAATGCGATTCCGAAAGTTGGTGCAAGTCCGTAATGTCGAATGTGACTTGTGTGCAAAATTTGAGTCAATTCGGATCGAGTTTGGTAGGAAATGGGACAATTAATCTCTTTAAGGAAAGCTTAAGTTGGAAAAGTCAACCCAACGTTGACTTATGAGTTAGAGGGCTCGGAACTGAATTCCGACAATTCGGTTAGTTTCGGGGGATGATTTAAGACTTAGGAGCGCAATCGGAAGTAATTTTGGAGGTCCGGTGAAGAAGTTAGCCTATTTTGGCGAAGTTAGTATTTTGGCGATTTCCGGTTGATAGGCGAGATTTTGATCCAGGAGTCGGAATGGAATTTCGACAGTTGCAGAAGCTTCGTTAGGTGATTTTGGATATGTCCGCAAATTTTCAGATCATTCGGACATCGTTTGGTCGGGTTTTTGATCGAATGTGAATTTTGAAAGTTATAGTTAAACTTAAACTTGAATTTGTTGAAAACGGACGATTTTGATGTTAACGATAGTGATTTTATGATTCGAGCAAGTTGGAATGAGGTAATAGATCATGTCTGTATATTTGGTTGAGGTCTCGGGGGTCTCGGGTGTGTTTCGGATGCCCAACGGGTCATTTTTGGAAGATTTTTGCCGTTTTGAGCATAAATGTAATGATCCAAAGGTCTATTTTTAGTTCTAGAGATCCAAATTTGATTTCGAGACTTCGAGAATTTAAATCATGAATTATAGGACTGATCTGGAAATTTTGGTTTAATTTCATCAAGTCGCGATTGGGTTTTTGACGCGAAATGTGAGTTAATTGTTTAACGAGCGAAATTGGTATTGAACTGAGCAAATGAGCTCCAAATTCAGTTTTGTTTGAACCACTAGATCCGTATCAAAATTACGGAGCCATAGGAAAAAGAATCGTCTAATTCCGAGTTCGTATGATGGAGTTAGAGCCATTTTAGTAAAAAATGGCTGTGCTGCAATTTAGAGAAAAAGCTGCTGCAATGAACAGTGCTGTGAACAGTACCCGTGAATAGTAGATGTGTACAGTACCCATGTACAGTATACGTGAACAGTGCCGTGTACAGTATACGTGAACAGTGCCGTGTACAGTATACGTGAACAGTAACTGTGAACAGTGCCCGACGCGGGTGAACAGTACCCGCGTGAACAGTGATTCCGAAAAATGGCAGTATATCCGCGAGCAAACCCATTTCTTCACCATTTTTGAGCGATTTGGAGAGATTTTGGACGGGAAGTAAGAAGATTTTGTCGGGGAAACGTTGGAGGTAAGTTCTATGAACTAAATACATGTTTTTATACAAGAATCCTCCATAAAATTCATGAATTTATGGCTAGAAATCAAGAAATTAGGGCTTTGAGCAAAAATCTTAGAATGAGGATTTGAAGGGCCATTTGTGGTCCGAATTGGGAGTTCTTGGTATGTACGGACTCGTGGCGAGACGAGGAGTCCGGGGATGTAATTTTCGGAATTTTTCGAGACGTGGGCCCCGGGCCCGGGTTTTGCCAATTTCGTGTTTTTGGATATTTTTCGAGTTTTTTCGATTGGGTTATGTCCCATTAGCTCATTGTAACGTATTCTTTATGATTTTGGGCAGATTCGACGCGCGAAGAAGTGAATTCAAGAGGCAAGGTCTTAGCGGACTAATACCGCGATCGGTTTGAGGTGAGTAATAGATGTAGATGATGACCAGAGGGTTTGAAACCCTGGTATATCACATTGTGACGCTATGATGAGGCGAGACACGTACTCCACGGCGAGTGCGGGGTCGATTGTGATTGAGGACTGTGAACTAGTCCGACCGATTGATGATAAATTAAATCATTGGCTTGAAATTAGCCGGAAAACCTCCTACTTGGATGGTTATGAATGTATATTGGGCTGTATGCCGATCATCTGAATCCCGTAGGGATTGTTATCATTGTTTCCTGATATAGCCTGAATTGAATAATTATATCGAAATGGCTAGAAAATGCTAAGGTTTTAATCACCTAATTATAATTGTGATAATTGGAACTAAAATTGGTAAAAATGATTATGCATTCATGATTATGCATGGATCGGGCTGCACACCGCAGCGGGTATGATATTATATTGCGCTTGGGCTATAGGAGCCCCTTTGGAGTCTGAACCCCCACAGTGAGCGT
>MU744236.1:5928-40732 GCA_026770625.1 Nicotiana glauca | reverse complement strand
AGTCTAAAGGAAAGTAAATGGTTCTTTCCAACCGTTACGGTGCCGTTTTCAAGGAAACTAGGAGTAGTTGAGCAAAAAGACATTTATTTTGGCGGTGCTACGTTTCTTATGGATATATGGTATAGAAGTGTGCACCGCCAAAATCATGTGTCCCCGATTTTGTAGGCTCGAGGGGATCGCGTCGAGAACAAGTTCAATCTAGACCGACCCCGAGCCTGATGGCAGAATACGAAACTCGAAAATCAAAGTGCTCGATGAACACCGGGTCCGGGTATGACCAATCTCGAGATAATGCAGTTATGATTTTACAACATAAAGAGCGAGATTCCCGCGGAGGCCCTAAGATCACGGCGTAAATTCTAGGACGGATTTGTACTAGGCGGTTAGACAGCTGTGTAATAAAATTTCCTACTACAATTAGAATTGTATATTATTTAGGGTTCCCCTACTATATAAAGGGGAGACCAATCATTTGTAATGGAGAAATCATTGACAAGAGAATATACTTACATTACTTTCTTGCTTATTGTAAATTTGAATCATCTTATTGTTATTTTATTGATCCTGTTCATCTACCTCGAGGTCGCCTTAGACCAATGTCGAGACTAGCTTATACACCGGTTAGATTTATCTCACTCTTTCATTTATACACTTGATTCAGTATTTTCAGTTGGCATTCGATTGAATCACATATCTTTAAAATCACAAACAAATTTAATTGTTACTCGGATTTTAGGTTAAACAATTTGGCCCCAATCGTAGGGATAAAGATAATAGTGATTGTTTCAGTACTGATTCTGATAACACACGTTATTTTCACACTTTTCCTTATCAATAATTTTTGTTTTCAGGTTGAATCATATCAAACTCACAAAATGCACCCATACATGGCGATAATGGTCTTGGACTTCATGGGAAAATGATAATGTAGTTGCTCCAGGAGTCGGTGTGCCACCAGTTAACCCTGGGGAAGTGGAGATCGGAGAACTAGTCAATGTTAGTTCGCACACTGCTCTGAATACCGACTTAGGCACATACCCCGGAGGAAGTGTACGCATGGAAGTCTAATCTGGTGGCCAAGGAACACATGGTGTAGGAGATGGGGGAGTTTGCCTTCAGTTAATATTCAAGATGCTACAAGCTAGACAGGTTGCTATCGGTCAGCTTCAAAGTCAACATAAAACTCCGATTGTGGTCAAACCAGAAATCACTCGACGTACCAAGCCGGCGCTAGAAAGGTCGAACAGTAATGGATTGGGGACTGATCCTGCAATTATGAAGATGCTCGAGGAGCTCACTAAAATAATCAAGTCGGGAAAGAAAAAAATTGATGATAATGACAAAAAAGTGGAAACCTACAACTCTCGTGTTGATCAAATACCGGGGACACCCCCGATCTTAAAAGGTTTGGATGACAAGAAGTTCGTACAAAAGCCATCCCTCCAAGTGCGACTCTAAAGCCCATTCCTAAGGAGTTCAGTAAGACAGATTTACTCAAGCGCAGCGGGACGAGCGATCCTAATGAACATATCACCTCGTACACATGCAGTATTAAAGGAAACTACTTAAATGATGATGAGATCGAGTCAGTATTGTTGAAATATTTTGGGGAAACATTGTCAAAGGGAGCAATGATCTGGTATCACAACTTGCCACTGAATTCTATCGATTTATTTGCTATGTTAGCAGATGCCTTCGTAAAGGTACATGCCGGGGCCATAAAGGTCGCAACAAGGAAATCAGATGTTTTTAAGATAAGACAAAGAGGTGATGAAATTCTAAGGGAGTTCGTATCCCGATTTCAAATTGAGCGAATGGAATTACCACCAGTCATAGATGATTTGGCTATTCAAACCTTTACCCAGGGGTTGAACGAGCAGAGCTCAATCGTGTCACGATTGTTGAAGCAAAACTTGATCGAGTATCCAGTTGTAACTTGGGCAAATGTGCATAATCGCTATCAATCAAAGATAAGTGTCAAGCACGACTAGTTGGGAGCCCCCTCGGGTTCAGTTCATCCAAATAGATTGGCAGTTAAAGCCCCGAGAGATACCGACATGGAGCTTAGGTCGAACAGGGAATGATATCAACCATATGTCTCAGATCAAAGAAACAATGATTCGAGGCGCAATCCTCCTCGGAATGATCGAACAAATGATCGAGGGCAAAATTCTCAGGGTCTTATATGTAAGAATAGTTTTGATAAACATACCAATCCCACAGAATAACCTCAGTTATCGAAGTATAATTTTAGTATCGATGTACCAGGGATCGTATCAGCTATTGGAAGGATCAAGGACACCAGGTGGCCCAGACCTATACAAATTGATCCTTCCCAAAGAAATGAAAACTTAATATGTAAATATCACGGCACACATGGCCATCGGACCGAAGACTGCAGATAGCTGAGGGAGGAGGTAGCTTGATTGTTTAGTGAGGGCCACGTTTGAGAGTTGCTCAGTGATCGAGCTAAGAATTACTTTAGAGAAAGAGAAGCCAATATAAAGAATGAGCATGAAGGGCCTATGTAATTCATATGATCGTTGGGGGGGTCGATATTCCACAAGGGCCTATGTTCAAACGAACCAGGGTGTCGATCACCAGAGAGAAGCGGACTCAAAGCTATGTGTCCGAAGGCGTCCTATCATTCGATGATGAAGAAGCGGGGGGCATTTCTCAATCGTACAATGACACTCTGATAATTTCTATTTTGCTAAATAAAATTCAAGTCAAAAGTGTTCTAGTGGATCCAGGTGGTTCAACAATCATAATCTGGTCGAGGGTCGTAGAGCAACTCGTCCTGCAGGACCAAATTGTGCCTGCATTCCAGTTCTAAACGGCTTCAACATGGCAAGAGAAACAACTAAGGGAGATATAATCCTACCAGTGAACGTGGCTGGGACCATCCAAGATACAAAATTTCATGTCATTGTAGGTGACATGAGATATAATGCTCTTCTAAGAGGCCATGTATCCACAACATGTGGGAAGTACCGTCGACCCTTCATCAAATGATGAAATTCCCGATAATGGATAGTGTGAAAACAATTTATAGAGAACATCACGTTTCAAAGGAAATATTTTTAGTTGATGAAGTGATGCCGATCTAACCGCCCTCAACCTCAGAAAAATCGAGCACCAAAGATAAGAATATTGCCAAATATCAATCACTGTCACCAGCTTCGACCGAATCAAAGAAACGGGTAATGGAAGAAGTAGAAGAGGAATTCCTTACTCCTCGAACTTTTGTTGTTCCCGAAGAATTAGATGCAACAAGTCAACGGTCGAAGAGATGGAATAGGTGATACTGATCGAGCATCTACCCGAACGAAAGGTATTCCCGGGAATGGGGTTAACCCCCAAACTTAGGGAAAAACTCATTTAAATTCTTATCAATAACATGGATTGTTTTTCTTGGTCCCATTTAGACTTGACAGGAATACCACTGGAAATAACAACACATCAGTTAAGCCTTGACCCAGGTTCAAACAGGTGAAGCAAAAGAGAAGACCTCGGTCCCAGGTGAAATGTGAATTCGTAAAGGATGAGTTAACTAAACTTCTTAAAATATGGTCCATTCTGGAGGAAAAATACCCTGAATAGTTAGCCAATGTAGTCGTAGTCCCTAAAAAGGGGAACAAACTTAAAATATATGTAGATTACAAGGATTTAAACAAGACATGCCCTAAAGACTGCATTTCCACTGCCTAACATCGATCGCACGATCGATGCCATGGCTGGCCACGAGATCATTACCTTTCTCGATGCCTATTCCGGGTACAATCAAATTCAGATGAACCAGGAAGACCGGGAAAAGTTTTCGTTTATCACTGAGAATGGAATATACAGTTACACTAAAAAATGTAGGAGTTACATACCAACACCTAGTTAACAAAATGTTCAAAGAACAGATAGGTAAATCAATATAAGTTTACATTGACGATATGCTAGTTAAGTCCCTGCGTGCAAAGGACCATTTAACTCATTTGCAGGAAACATTTGAGATCTTGAGGAAGCACAACATGAAGCTTAACCCAGAAAAATATGCCTTCGGGGTTGGCTCGGATAATTTTCTCGACTTCATAGTGTTTAATCATGGAATCAAAAATCAACCCCGACAAGATCAAAGCCATCGAGGATATCACCAACGTAGATAACATGAAAGACGTACAAAGTCTAACAGGGCGGATATCTACCCTGGGCCGATTCTTTTCAAGGCCATCAGATTGAAGCCACATATTCTTTTCCTTACTCAAAAAAAGAAAAACGATTTTGCATGGACCCTAGAATGCCAGCAAGCATTGGAGGAATTGAAACGATATTTATCGAGCCCACCTCTACTTCACACTCTGAAGGTGGATAAAAAGCTGTACTTATATTTGGTAGTGTCCAAAATGGCGGTAAGTGGTGTGCTAGTGCGAGAAGAGCAAGGTACGCAATTTCCTATTTATTACGTAAGTTGAACATTAGGAGATGTTGAAACTAGATATCCACACTTAGACAAATTGGCACTTGCTTTAATAAGCGCATCTAGAAAATTAAAGCCATATTTCCTGTGTCACCCCACATGTGTGTTAACCACTTATCCTCTCTGAATGTTTTTCATAAGCCCGAGTTACGGGTCGATTGGCCAAATGGGCCGTCGAACTTGGCATGTACGATATCGAATATCAACCCCGAACGACCATCAAGTCTCAAATATTAGCTGACTTCATGGCCGATTTCACGCCAACCCTCGTACCCAAAGTGGAGAAAGTACTACTACTAAATTAGGTATATCATCGGGGATATGGACCCTCTTTATGGACGGTACCTCGAATGTGAAAAGGGTCCGGGTTTGGCATCATTTTGAAGCCACCTACGGGGAACACTATTAGACAGTCTATCAAAACTCTAGGTTGACTGATAATGAGGCCGAGTATGAGGCCATAATTTTAGTTCTTGAGCTAGATAAAATCTTGGGGGCAGTTGTCGTTGAAGCTAAGTGTGATTCTCTGTTGGTGGTGAACTAGGTAAACAAAAGCTTCGAAGTTCGAGAGGATAGGATACAAAGATATTTGGACAAGCTAAACGTAATCTTGCACCAGTTCAATGAGTGGAATCTAAATTATGTTACTCGAGAACAAAATAGTGAGGCCGATGCACTTGGAAACTTTGGGTCATCAGTCGAGGAAGATGATATTATCTTGGGGACTGTCATCCAATTATCATGATCTGTAGTTGATGAGGGTCATGTCGAGATAAATTCTACAAGTTTGACTTGGGATTGGAGGAATAAGAACGTTGAATATTTAAAAAATGGGAAGCTCCCATCAGACCATAAAGAATCAAGGGTTTACGAACTAAGGCTGCTCGGTTCACGTTGGATGAAGATGGAAAATTATACAGAAGGACGTTCGATGGGCCATTGGTGGTATGTTTAGGGCCGGGGGACACCAATTATGTTTTACGAGAGATCCATAAAGGCTCTTATGGAATTCGCTTCGACGCCAAGTCTATGATTCACAAAATTGTAAGAGCAGGATATTAGTGGGATATCATGGAAAAGGAAACCAAGGAGTTTGTCAGAATATGTGATAAATGTCAACGGTTTGCACCAATGATTCATTAGCCCGGGGAGTAACTTCATTTAGTCTTATACCCGTGGCCTTTCATGATATGGGGAATGGACATCGTCGGCCTTCTACCAATGGCCTTAGGTAAAGCTAAATTCATTTTGCTTATGATTAAATACTTTTCTTAATGGGTGGAAGAAAAGGCCTTTGATAAGGTCAGAGAAAAACAAGTTATAGAGTTCATCTGGGACCATATCGTGTGTCGATTGGGGAAACCTGCCAAAATGGTATGCGAGAATGGGAAGCAATTCATCGGCAACAAGGTAACAAATTTCATCGAAGAACACAAAATAAAAAGGATCTTATCAACGTCATACCACCCGAGTGAGAATGACAGGAGGAATCGACAAATGAGACTATCATTCAAAATATAATGAAAAGGTTGAACGATGCAAAAGGAAAATTGAGAGAATTCTACCCGAAGTTTATTGGGCATATCGAACGACAGCAATGTCTAGCATGGGGGCAACCCCGTTATCTTTACTATACGGCTTCGAGGCCTTAATTCCAGCCGAGGTTAGGGAACCATGCGCTAGCTTTTGGCATATATCAGAGAAATCAAATCACGAGGCTGTGAATCCTAGCCTCATGTTATTATATGAAAAATGCGAAGATGCAATTGTTCGGATGGCTACGCAGAAATAAAGAATGAAGAGATACTATAACAGAAGAACCAACCTTTGACACCTCAAAATTGGGGACCTAGTTCTAAGGAAAGTTACCCTCAATACTCGAGACACAAAGGAAGTGAAACTGGGCCCGAATTGGGAAGGACCGTACCAAGTTATCGGAGATCTTACAAACTTGGCACGATGGATGGCGAACAATTGCCAAACAATTGGAATGTGTCGTTACAAAATGATATTATTGCTAAGGTATGACCTTCTCCCTTTTTCCATTTATGTTTAATACTAACCCATTGCAGATGTTCGATCGACGACATCGTGGGCACCTTTCTACATGAAGACCTTAGGTTTTATAGCACGTGTTGAACTCTTTTCTCCTTAGATTGGGTTTTATCCAAAATGGGTATTCCTGGCAAGGTTTTTAATGAGGAAACAACTTTGTGCAACCTAAGGAGAATTCAACAGTATCCAAAGATTCTTTCAATGAACCTCGAATACTAGGGGGAATCACCCTCGGAGGTTATATTTTTTAGGAAAATACTTCACGCCAAAAAGGGTCTCAATGGGAAAACTTTGTAACTGGCCAAACAGTCAGATGAACCGTGTCCATAAAGAATAGTCGAGCCCCGATGGCAAAACATGTAAGCATATATGAATTATTCAAAGAAGCATTCTTTCTATATCAAACACGTTGTGTCTCAAAGAAATTTTCTACTATATGGCATCCATATTTGTGATTCTGTGAGAAATGGCTCAAGGGCCAAAATGCAAATACATCTCGAGTACTCGGGGACTGTCATCTACAGTCAACACATTCTAGTTGTCTAAACTCGAGTTCACAAGGCCTCAGATAGGCATACCTCAATGTAAAGGCCAAGGCAATCATACTCGGGGACTGAAATTTCGAACAAGTTCGAAATGTTATTGGGAAACAAGTCCAAGAGACACACCCAAAGGCTATGGACATCTTAAATTCCACGGTCAAAATAAAGGCTGTGACAAAAATAATGCAGCTCTGAGATATCTGAACCCCACAATAAAAACAAACCTTCGAATTCTATAAAAGCTAGTTAATAAAGGCTACCCGCGGCAAAATAATCAAAGGGTTTCGATAAAATCAACACTCGAAAAACCTTAGAGGTATCGAATTATTCATATAAAAACATATGCTAAAGCACACAAAATAAAAAGGGTTCTGATCGACACTAAACCCTAAAAATGCAATGAGTAGAAAATACATGCCAAGGCATAAATAAATTTTTACTAAGTCTTCTAATACAAAAAAGGGAAATAATAGCTATCTATTGGAGGCCATAATGGCCTGGCCTAAAAGAGACTAAGGGCCGATACATTTAGGGTTCGAGATCTTATTCTAACTCGATCCGAATTCAAAGGCTCGGTTATCCCAAGCCAAAATAAATAATAACTTGATTATGGCTCGGGGACTCACCGTTATCTGGTACAATCCCTTAGGGTTCTATGCCCCAAAGTTCGAAACTTATTCAAACTCGACCACGACAATTTCAAAGAAACCATCCAAGATGAAATCTCGAGCATATCGTTCAAAGAATGAAAATATGATGAGAATTTTATAAGGCAAGAAACATTTAGAAAACATTCAAGGAAATACTTCTTTTATATACTTGAAAAGAGATATGTACAAGAAACCGACAAAAGGTCTTACAAAAAGAGAGAAAAATCCTATCTATGCCAAGGCTGGTTTCTCCCTCTGTAGCAGCTACCTTTTCGGGCCCATCTTCATTACTGGGCTCATCTTGTCTACCATCATCGTCATTATTGTCATCGGAGGAGATGAGAAACTTTGTATCGGCTTCGAGTGCCTTTGCTTGAGTTATCTCTTCAATGAGGTCGAAACCTCGAGCATGGATTTCTTCAAGAGTCTCCTTCCAAAATTGACACTTGGCCAAATCATTGCTATATTTATCCCTGTTGGAGGCTTCTCTTAGCTCCATTTGAGCAGCCTCAGCATTTCTTAAGTACACGACAACGGTTCTATTGGCCATGGGCTTTGTCTTCTCAACCTCATCCCTGGCTTAAGCAACCTCGGCCCTAGTTTCGGTTAGTTTGGCCTCAATATCGTAAATCCTTTTAGATTGGGCTGAATTTTTCTTTTTAGTGCTCCGGAACTGGGTCTCAGCCGAGGCCAGTTTGGATAGACCAGCCTCTTTTTCCACAGCAAGACAATCCATATTTTCCTTCCACTGGTTGCAGTCGGCCTTAACCTGATCGACCTCCCCGTGAAGCAGCCCAATCATATCTAGTTTTTGCTGCAGTTGAGATATTGAAGTATTAGCCTCCATAGTTGGGTCGCATAGACCATACTCTTTCAAAATAATAGTTACCTGCTTGTCTAGATCGGCCTTATTTTTAAGAACTTTGGCCTAGTCAGCCCGAAGGTCCTTGAGTTCCTCCTCATTTTGAATGCAAAGAAGCTTCAAGTCCTTTCCTTAATCCGAGGTCTTCTTGAGCTCGGCCTAATATTGGCTCAGGTCAGACTTAAACCTGGTGAAGGCCTATACGGGAAAAAAGATGTCAGCTAGGATAAGGGGAGAAGAAGAAATTACAATGATAGGAATTAATACTTACTTGAGAGAAAAGATGCTGAGCCTCTTCGAAGATATTAGATGTATCATTGAGATCAGCGACATCATTGACACGAGTAAAGCAATCTAGAAGGGATCATCTTTCCCGGGGACTCCGCTTATGTCAGACGTTCGCAGATCTCAGTCTTCCTTTATTGCCTCCTCAGAATAAGCTAATCGCTTGGGGCGCTATGTTCAGCTATGGGGATTTTTGAACCTATCCCTTTTAGTATGTTTGTTGATGGTTGAGGAATAACTTTGACCTCGAGTGATTCACGAGCTTTGCCCACGTCTTTCTTCGGAGTCTCCTAACTACGAGGCAGGGTCTTCAGTTCGGAGGGCTTGACGACTTCGGTTGGTTTCCTAGTTCGAGTCACCAACGTCGATTCTTCATCCTCGTATTCTTATTCGTTGTTCAGCTGGTGGACTTAGTCAATGTCCACATGGATAAGATCCTTCCCATATCTTCGAGTAGGACCCCTTCCTTTTTAGGGGTCTTCGAGCTTTGAAATGCTTTTTCTCTTATTATCTTTCCCCGATTTTGAAATCGAGGACTCAGTCTCCTCTCCGGGCGCGGCTGGCCTATTTTCAAAGACATCTCCAATTCTTGTATGAGTGAAAAATGGGTATGAGCAAAGTAACGCATCCATAAAAAGAAAATCATTGAAATTTTGTGAGAGGAACTTACCGTGGTGTTTGGCTTCCCATCTGCCCCTCGCAAAGTCATGCTATCAACGTTCGTCATATGAGGAAGTTGCAGCTTATTTACGGACCCAGTCCTCGAGGTCTGCAATCACATGAGGCATCTAAGAAACCGCTAAAAAAAAGAGGAAGGCATCACACAATGCGAAAACAAAATACTAGAAGATACTAATGAAAAACTTCACTTACGATTGAGGTTCCACTTCTCCAGGAATGGCATATTCCCTATGGGATGATGTTAGAGGTCCTCACTCATATGAACTGGCTCATCCAGCCCCGATCCTTATTCTCATCACTGCTAGCGAAGAAGGCTTTGTTAAATCGGTGTTAGAGCATGATCAACCCTCAGAAATGCTGAGGCCAATACAATTGGATAAGGCGATTAAGGTTGAACTATAGCCCCTCGATCTTGCTGGAGAAATAGTAAAGCATAATCACTATATACCAGAAAGAGGGATGGATCTGGCCGAGAGTGACCTGATACCTCTTGCAGAAGTCGATCACAACCGGATCGAGGGGACCCAACGTGAATGGGTAAGTGTAAAAACTTAAGAACCCCTCCACATGAGTATTGATACTCTCCTCGGGGGCAGGGATATGTACCATGACCTTCTCCCCCGAGCCACAATCCTTCTTCATGGCCTTGAGGTGCTTCCCTGTTATCGAGCAACTGTACCTCGATACATGTTCGCATAGACTAGGAATCGCGGGGGGATTTTCAACTCTAAAGTCTTTCTTTATAACACAAGGGCCTGGAATAATCTCGTGAAGGGTCGGCGCCTTATCACTGGCTCGTCGGGAAGAAGAGGATGAAATTTTCTCCTTCTGAAGAATTTTTTTGGAAGTTTTAGCAATTGATTCGAGTTAGAGGAAGCAGAAATAGGTGGATTTTGATAACTTTTGGCACTTAAAGGGTGAGAGTTACAAGTAATGGGAGAAGAAGATGAAGAAGGGGAAGAGATAAAGAAAGTTTAGAGATGATTTGAAGATGTAAGTAATGTTTTTAATTCAAATTTGAGCCTTGTATTTATAGGCAAGTGGTGGCTGTTCAACGACGCTAGTGGTCGACCACCATTGGTGACTCATTTAATATTTTGGGAAAGCGAACCGGCTGGATGTTTCGGTCACCTTGAGCACCTACATCACATGAGCGACGTCATTATCAAGGACTCCTAAGAATCTGGGACTCAAGACATATCTTATAATTTTATTCTTAGAAACGCGGGGACTATCTATGTACGGTTAAAATTATATGTCGCCGATTTTCTAGCCTCAAGGGGTCGCATCGAGAACAAGTTCAATATGGACCAGGCTCGAACCTGATGGCAGAATAAGAAACTCAAAGTTCAAAGTGCTCGATGAACAGTAGGTCCGGGTATGACCAACCTCGAGATAATACCATTATCATTTTACAACAGAAAGAAAATGAGATTCCTGCGGAGGCACTAAGATCACGGCATAAATTACGGGACGGATTTGTACTAGGCGGTTAGACATCTGTGTAATACGATTCCCTACTACACTTAAAATTTTACCTTATTTAGAATTCCCCTACTATATAAAGGGGATCCCAATCATTTGTAACGGAGGAATCATTAACACGAGAATATGCTTACATTACTTTTTTGGTTGTTGTTCATTTTAATCATGTTATTGATATTTTATTGTTCCTGTTCATCTACCTCGAGGTCGCCTTAGCCCGAGGTCGAGACTAGCTTATACACCCATCCGATTTATGTCACTCTTTTATTTATACACTTGATTCCTTGTTTTCAGTTGGTATTGGATTGAATCACTTATCTTTAAAATGATAAAATAAATTTAATTGTTACTCGAATTTTAGGGTAAACAAAAAGGTAAATTTTTTCTCCACTAATTCGGATATGTTAGTTTTCTGCTTAAAAATATAATATTTCTAGATATATATAGTGTAGTTATCTGAAATATTTTGATGTGGATGTCACACTCTGTATTGGGGTAGGATGGATGAAGTGGAGGTTAGCATTTGGAGTTCTGTGTGCATGACAAGAGAGTGCCACCGATACTCAAAGGTAAGTTCTGTAAAGCGGTGGTTAGACCGAACATGATGTATGCGCTGAATGTTGGGCGGTTAAGAACTCACATATCTAGAAGATAAAAGTAGCAAAAATGAGGATGTTGAGGTGGATATATGGGCACACTAGGATGGATAAGATTATGAATGATGATATTCGAGAGAAGGTGCACGTGGCTCTTATTGATGACAAGATGCAGGAAGCGAAACTCAGATGGTTCGAGCATGTTAAGAGGAGAAGACCAGATGCTCCGGTAATGAGGTATAAGCGGCTGATTGTGGAGGGAAAGAGAAGAAGTAGAGGGTTGCCTAAGAAGTTTTGGGGAAAGGCGGTCAGGTATGACATGGAGAGGTTTAAGATATCCGAGGACATAACACTTGATAGGAAGATGTGGAGGTCGAGTATTAGAGTTGTAGGTTACGAGGTAGTTGAGCCTTACCTTACTTCGTACCTTTGTGTGACTAGTCTGGTAGAGATTTTCTCTAGGACAGCTAGTGGCAACATTGTGTCTTACTATTTTGCTTTTCAGTGCATGACCTATTTACTAGCTATCTCTTTTGTTTTGCTTTGCATCTTTCTTCTGGATTTTGTGTTGTTCCTATTTTTGCTATGACTTTTATTGTGATACTAATATTTTTTACTTTTGTCCTTTTGTTTTCTTGATCTGGGGGTCTTTCGGAAATAGCCTCTCTACCACTTTGGGGTAGGGGTAAGGTCTGCGTACACACTATCCTCCCTACCTCACTATTGGAATTTTACTGTTGTTGTTGTTGTTGTTATCTAAAATATTTAGTTAGTGTCCAATTGACGTATGTTAAAAGAATATTTCATTAGTGTTCTTTCGGTTATTTGTTTTATGAAGCGTGATTTCTGTTATGTTTAAAAAAAAATGAAAGGTCTAGTTGGTTGGTCATGGAGCAGGTTAGTAAATGGTTTTATTGGGTACTTTTAATTTCTTAAATAGTTGTGTGAACAACAAAATACCAAGCTTGTGCCTATACCTAAGAATGCAGCTTGGGTTGTAAGTAAAATTATTAAGCAAAGGAAGTTCATACTGAACATACCAGCTTTACAAGGTAATGTTCATGAAAGACTAGAATCTCTGCAAAGTACAAATGGTAAATTCAGTATCAAAAAGCCCTATAACTTGCAAACTCCTCAGGGACAGAAGGTAATCTGGAAAAGCTTGATCTTACGTCCTCATATTCAACCAAGACACAAGTTTAACATGTGGCTGGCTGTCCATAGGAGACTACAAACTGTTGATAGATTGCAGAGAATAGGAATTTCAGTTGACTCAATGTGCATTTTCTGTGGTCAGACAGAAGAACTATTAGAACATCTCTTCTTTGAATGTTCATACACAAGATCTATCTGGAAAAGACTGCTCAACTGGATGGGAATTCAAAGACAAATCCAACCTTGGGAGGAGGAACTACAATAGATGACTTATCAGGCAAAGAAGAAGAAAGGGATTGGCAATATCATTTCAGTTGTCTTTGGCATGTTACTATACAGTATATGGAGAGACATGAATGCAATCAGATTCAACGGTGGATGCACATCAGCAGAGCAGATATGCAGAGAGATTACCTCATACATCCACATCAAGAGCCATGTACACAGCAGTTGGAGGAGCTATATGAAAGATTTAGAAGATATCCGTAATTCTTTGAGTGTATTTATGTTACGCTAGACTCTTGCTAGTGCATGTGTATAGAACATTATACCTTGCAGTATAGTAACTAGTATAGAGTATAGGGAGATATCTTTTCGATGTAGAAGTGTAGTATAGTTTAAGAAAGTTAAGGAGCTGGTCGGCAGATCCTGTTATGCACAGAACAATTTTTTGATGAATGAAAACATTGGTTTATCAAAAAAAAAAAAAAAAAAAAAAAAAAAACCAAATATTCCCTAAGAGCCGTGAGTGACTTTTCGGTTAAAAAAAATTATTGAGTGATCTTTTAGTTACAAAACAAAGTAAAACGACTTTCCTAACCAATTTCCGTTAGTTCAGTAACTTCCGATAGATAACTCCATCATCTTGATGCCACCAAGTCAAATCACATTAATAGTAAGATTGGAAAGTCCTCCATTAGGCGTAGTGATTTGCTTCACTTGGTAACAACTCAATTAAAATGTAACACTCAAAGTATTTTGCTATTCTTGACTCCTGGGGTTTACGAATGATGAATAAGTAGCAAAGAGGGATTCCATGCATGTCAAGTTGGTATTGGGGAATAAAGTTTAGTGCTTGTTTTAATGCATGAGAACAAGAGACCACGACACTAAAATATACTCCATTTTATAACTTTTATATCAGAAATGGGAATGAGATGCGTTCCTTATCTTATTAGAATCCTCTAGTCTATTACTCCATATAATATTCATTCCTCTAGTCGTGATATGCCTAGAACTCTATAAATATAGCTCAGTCAAGATCACATTCTCACCAAGCAAATATTCAAGATGGTTCTCCAAACTCAACTTGGATTGAACAAGCACCAATCCTACGCTCACGAGCAAAACTACTATTCCGACAGCAGCCATGGCGGCTCTATGCAAATGACAAGGCCTTCGGGCTATTCCACCATGCCATATGGTCAGTCCACTCACAATCACATGATGATGGGTCATGGTGGCCAACACCATGGCGGACACTATGGTGGTCATGGCCATGGCCATGGCGGACACTATGGTAGTCATGGACATCATGGGTCGCATATGCCCCATGACTCCACCAACTTTTCAAGCAGCACCAGTATGGTCCATAGCGATGGTGGCTATGGTAGTGGAATGCAGCAATCTGCCCATATGTCTTCGGCCATGGGCATGGGCTCGACCAATTACCATGGTCATGGTTATGGTGGAAGCCACCCTAGTCACTACAGCCAGAGCCAGAAGTTCAACTGGGCTCTTAAGGATTTGGAGGACTAAATTTGCGATAAATTTGAAGCTATCATGTATGGTGAAAGTATGTGTGTGTTTTGGTAGTGGCTTTAGCTACATATAGCGTAAAGAACTACTACCTAAATAAGTAATGTACTAAACAATCTGCTGCTTTGCTTGATTATCTAAGTATCTGCTTTATCATTACAAAAATGATGAATAATTATATGTATGTTTACAACTAAAATGATTTGTGTAATTTTGCTTAACAGAATCGACATTCCATTGGTATTTCATGAGTGAAAATACACCATGAATAATAGCATTTTAGTGTGTGTGTATATATATATATATATATATATATATATATATATATATATATATATATATATATATATATATATATATATATATATATATATATAAAGAGAGAGCAGGGGTCGTTGGATTATGTATCGCAGCAGAAGCAATTTCAGTATCATATTCACGTGAAAATTAAACAATTAGCACATATGGAGATTATACGAGTTACCTCTTGAAGCATGAACAAAGTAGATTAATCTCGGTCTCCAGCTCCAGAGTAGCAAGACCTCCAGAAAAATGTTCCACAGTGTTCTACTGTGTTATCCAAATAATATCCGAAAAGAGAGAATTTCGGGTGGGCGAAACTCTAAGGAAAAGAATTTCCATATATATATAGGGTAAAACCCTTTTCCATAATAAATTACGAATTATTCCACTAAAATTCATAATTGAACTCCTTAATTCAATTTTGAATTCATAAAACCTTATTTAACTCCCCATGTTAAGATTTAGAGTTTCGCTTAACTAATTTCATGTGTCGGATACAAAATCCACCGACCGAATTTGCACACAAAAATATAAACTTATAAGCTTTCATAAAGGAGTATCATCAATCTTAAAAGTGGAGACATGGATTCTATCAACTAATTGTTACTTTGCCAATGAATATTATTATTGTCCAATTTACTAGGCATATTTAACCACGAAAGAATCGCGCCTTTTAATAAATTAAAACAATAAATAACACACAACTAATAATAATTATATGAAGATTAAGAGTATAATTACATTGAATGGACTAGAGAAATTATTTATTAAGTCGGTGTAAAACACTTATCTCTACTTGATCCATTCAATACATACAGAACGTACTAGCACAACAAGTCGGAATTAAACCATTCTCATAGTCAAGATAAATTATATTTAATCTTGTGCTACAATCATTCATATGGTTTGTCCAATTTCATAATCAATTTGTGAACATAAACTTTATAACTTATAAGAACCGATGATTTAATCTTCCGTGTTTAAGCTAAAATCTATACACTAAATCATCTACTATATATAAGCAGAGGACATACAGACAAATACATGATCTATTTTAAAATAAAACTTTATTGAATTGGATTAGTTAATAAATAATTTTTCCATAAAGGATACTATAATAATACACATGATTTTATTATATCCTAACAATATCGCATTTAGACTTATAAGTGTCACACCTCCTTTTTCTTATACCCCATAAAGGGAGTAATAAAAGGGTGTTTTTTCAATTAAAGAACAATCAAAATAGAATTATTTTACTT
The DNA here is from genome assembly GCA_026770625.1 of Nicotiana glauca. Taxonomy (NCBI): domain Eukaryota; kingdom Viridiplantae; phylum Streptophyta; class Magnoliopsida; order Solanales; family Solanaceae; genus Nicotiana; species Nicotiana glauca. The sequence continues at coordinate 24,630 of MU744236.1, read as the reverse complement.
AAGAGATTCAGAGTTGCCACTTGGCATATTTAGGGTGTCCCAAGTCGCCGGTTCAAATCCCGAATCGAAGAAAAGATTGACTCTGTACTACAGTCCGCGAATCAAAAATCCGGGTAAGGAATTCTGTTAACCCGGGAGAAGGTGTTAGGCATTTCCGAGTTTCGTGGTTCTAGCATGGTCTCTCAACTGTTATAATTGAGCTATTATCTGATTTTAAAACAATTTGAACCTATGTGCAATTTTAATTTTAACCGCTTTTATTTATTTTTTAAAGAAAATTGCAACGCTATTAAAATACGTCTCGAACCACGTCACATAAACGCACCCGTGGTTTCTGACATATTTTAACATCGTTGATATTTAGATTTGGGTCACATAAATGTACAACCGAGTTTAGGAAGGTAATATTATTAAAATAACGCGCCTAAAGCAATTTCGCGTTATGCAACTTTTCGAGGGCCATGAAATTTGCTAAATGGCACGCCTTGAATTCTAAGGATCAAGACAAGATTAATTAAACGAGGGCCATGCAATTGTCATTTTTTGTTTGGCATGGCGCGCCTCAATTCTAAGTTAAAAGAATTCGTACCACACTTTGAAGGGCCATAAATTATTCATTGTTTAATGATACACCTTAAAACTGCTCACAAGCCAAATTAATTAATAATTAAAGAGAAACGTGATTTGTGCACATTAAGCGGGCAGGCCTTAGATAAAAAAAACTTAGTGACTAAAAAACAAAACGGGCAGAAGGGCGAAAGGGGGGACTCGAAACAAATTTTCGAACGTTCAAGCCCAAAGCGAGCCCAGGTCTCCACGTTAAGTAATGAATTTAAACAGTAACAACAATCTGCCAATTTCAACCATGACTAAAATGCATTGAATTCACTTTAATACCAACAAACCAACACATTAGGGTCCAGTTTCTATTGAGCACTGAAATTATTTTAAGGCTTTCAACTTAACTAGTGGATGTTTTAAATTCATTTAAGAGCAAATGTAACCACAGAACATACATGCGTGATAGAGTTATGGTTGCACTTGGGCCGAAGATGAAGGCCCAACACATGGTTCAAAACATGCTATTGGAGCGAGAATGAATTACAATTTAAGGCAAATTACAATTAGAGCTTGAATAAATCAGTAGAAACACGTTATTTAAAATAGATAAATAACTCATTGCAAGAGTTTTAACCCCTGCTCGTGACTCTACCAATGATCATAAGCAGCTCTTGTATTTAGCCAGTACAGCAACTCGTTGAGCCATGATTCATTATTTGAGTCATGTTTCTTCAAGATTGAAAATATTTACTGGAATTCTAAAGTTAAATGAGCCATGAGAAAAAAACAGTGTTTAGCCTTCAGGATTGCAAATGCATCATGCATACAGATTCAAGGTCATGCCATAACGGACCTAGAGACACTTTATTTAGTGCACCTCCAATCCAAGAAGCTTGAATCTACCCTATTTCGACAAAGTTCAAATCTAAACCTTAAAACAGAATAACATCACATAAATGGTAACATTCCGAGCTCTTAGACTAAAGGAACATCAATTAAAGCTATCACGAGCATACAAATATTTACTCTAAACTATGTATACAATTACTACTCAAATAAGGCATGTCCAAGTCTTAAAGTAAGTATATATCACTTTCAAGGAGGGACATGAAATAGGAAAGAAAGAGACATGCTAAGAGCAGATCGATAACCAACAATTAATACTAAACATCAAAATATTTATTCCATTTCTCGACTTCCATCTTGCAGATACAAATTGTTTGAATTTCAGAGATGTGTACCTGAAGTTTAAAGGAACAAAGAAACGAAGGAGAATTAGTAATATCAGCAGTAGAGATCAATGATAACAACAGCTTAGCCCAGATTTAATACTTGAAACCCCGAAATTAATTTCAAACCCAATATAACAGCACAATCTTCACGCAACTTGACTTAAACAGGAAAGAAAACTTTCCACACTCCAGTATCAAACCAATCTTAAACACCTAATGACCATGGATTGCTTTAGTAGCTTGGGAATTTGGAAATCAAAGAGGAAAATCGATGTAACAGTGGAAATTTATAGCTGTTTATACTTTTTGAATTTTTCGGCTCTCTAAAACTTATCTTGCAAGGCAAGAATGGCATTCCTTTATAGGCAAGCAATTAGGGCAGCCCTCAAGGTTTTATTTCCCCATAGGTCCCTCATTTTATGACTTGTTTATTAACTTAGCATCTGAAAATTAACTAAAGGCCCTTGCTAGAAGCTTTTAGGAATTTCTTAGGCATTTAGAGAACGATTCCCTAAATTTTATTCCCTAATTTACCCTTAAGTAACCTGCTTTTTACCCTCTACCCTTTCCCTTGATACCCCCTAAGTTTCTAATCATTCCATTACCCCCCCTCTCCCCCTTAAAGTACTGAATGCCTACAAACATGAACAAATAGAGAATAAACTAGCTGATGCCTTCAAACGGATCAAAAACAAATTAAAATGCAAAATTGAGAGTGCACCTAGCAACTATCAACCATATCAACAAGAACCCTAGATGCCTAACATACATGGTAGACAACAACGACTAACTTCACTGATCAAGCACCAGGATTAAATTAACAAATTAAAAATGAAAACTAAAACTCAGAAATCAAGAAACAGCAAAGATACAAATCCGATGAGCTTTGGATTAAACTAAACTAACAAACTGATTTTGCAATAAAAATAGAACAACCTTTAAAATGAAGAACAACACAAAATAACTGAAAAGAGAAAACAACAAACAAAAAAGAAGAAGAAGAAAGCAAATGAAGAGACTTTACCAGAAGTAGAATTCCAAATGAGGGACTGGACCTAAGCTCACATGGGTTGGCCGGACTCTGGTGAACTTTGAAATGAGCCAAAACTGATACTAATCGATTGTTCTTAATGAGAACAATCGATTGGCATAAATTATGGCTCAAATCGAGCCTTGAAACCACTGGAAATCAGAAGGATGAGCGGGTTAGGGTTTAGTTTTTTTTTTTAATTTTAGATCTGAAATTTGAAACAAATGGGTGAGGGTTTTGGGAAATTGGTGGTTGATATGAGATGAGGAGGGTGTGGTGGTTGTTTGGTGTGAATTTGGGGGTGATCGAACGGTGGCACCGTCGGCCGCGGCGGAGGTACCAAAGGCGGCGCCCTAGGGTTTGGGTATTTTGGCTGTTTCTGGTAAGATTTGAGGGAAATGGAATTTGGCAAGGGGATGAGGGGAAGAAGGTGAAGCTCTAGTACAAAATAGGGTCAATCGGAGCAACACCGCCGACGGAGGCGATTTTCGGTAGGCGGTGTGCGGCGGAGGCGATTTTCGGTAGGCGGTGTGCGGCGGAGGCGGTAGAGGGTTCCATGAGGGGATGGGGTGAGAGAGAGACGACTTGGGGGGGGGGGAATAGGGTATTGTTAGGACATATATATATATCTATTTAGGACCACTTCAGGGCCGTTGGGTCAAAGATCCTCGACGGTCCTGATTGCCCATTAATGAAACGGGGTCGTTTGGTCTGGTACATGGTTGGACCGGGTTGGGAAGCTTTGGGCTTAATGGGTGGGGGCTGGAAATCCATTTGGGCTGAGAGAATTTTTAAGACTGGCCCAAATTTGAATGCACTCTCTTGTTTTTTCTAATTTTTCCATGCTTTCTCTTTTGTTTTTTTTTTCTGAAAAAAATTATAACTAGCATCCTAAATTAAAATATCTAACCAAATTAATTTAACAAAATACTAATTAAACCTAACTAATTACCACAATTAACAAATTAAAGAAAAGCTAACTCACAAATCACAAATTAGAATAAAAAGGTGCAAGATGACTTTTTTGTGATTTTCCTTTTTCCCTTTTCCTTTTTTTTTTATAAAATGACCTAGTTACTTAATTAGTCATAAAATGCTAAATTAAGTCCCAGAAACAGATGCACATATATTTTTTTTGTATTTTTTATTAATTAAAATGCACAGATAAAATACGAACAATTAACAGAAAATATCACAAAAATTAAAAAAATTATAAATACTGAAAGAAATTATTTTGTTTTGAATTTTTGGGAGTAATTCATATAGGGCAAAAATCACGTGCTCACAACTGTCCCTCTTTTCTTGAAAATACAGAGAATTTTTGTGCAAAAATAAGTGAGCGGATACAAGCAATTTTTGCTCGTTTGAGTACTCCGTGCAAAACTTTTTTGAATGATTTTACCGCACCCTGCTTCTGAGGTTCCTACATATCCTTGGCTAAAAAGGAATTAGGTCAGTGTAGTTCAGGAAGGTCTGATAGATGGGACTACTATGAAGCTATGATTTCACTGTTGCTGCTGCTGCTACTAATGCTTACTGAACCCCCTTATTATACCATGTCAAAGATAAAAAGAAGTTAGACTAGATTATGATTCTATGCTTTACAAAAATTCTATCTATATCTTCAAATTTGATCTTGTGGTTCTTGTTGACTTGTTGACTTGTATTCTCCCGATGATATCCCTTTGTTGCCACCTTGAATTATAATCTAAGATAGTTTCCCTTTCTCCAAGTGGATGCCTGATTGCTGAACTTGAGTGTATTCCCTACTCTGCAGGTGAGCTCCTGATTGCTAAACTTGAAATGTATTCCCATGATTTCCAGGCGGGCTCCTGAATGCTAAACTTGAAATGCACTCCCTTGTTCTCCAGGCGGGCTCCTAACTTCAACAAAATAGACAAAACAAAGAAAATATCTTACTCTAATTTGGTGGCTGGGCATCATATTACCAGATATCAGTAAGAATTTGAAAGTTAAAACATGAATTGTACTCCCTCTGTTCTCCAAGCGGGATCCTGACTGCTAAAAGTTGAATGTATTCCCTTGTTCTCTAGGCGGGTGCCTGACTGCTGATTTGAAATGTATTCCCTTGTTCTCCAGGCGGGCTCTTGACTGCTAACTTGAAATGTGTTCCCTTGTTCTCCAGACGGGCTCATGACTTTAACAAAAATAGACAAAACAAAGAAAATCTTCTTCCCAGTTTGGTGGATGGGTGCACATATGATTGTAAACTAAATCATGTTTCCAAATATCAGTAAAAACTTTAAAGATAAGACTTGAATTGTACTCCCTTGTTCTCCAGGCGGGCTCTTGACTGCTGCATTTGAAATGTATTTCCTTGTTCTCAGGTGGGCTCCTGACTGCTGATTTGAAATATATTCTCTTGTTCTCCAGGCGGGCTCCTGACTGCTGACTTGAAATGTATTCCCTTGTTCTCCGGGCGCGCTCCTAACTGCTAATTTGAAATGTATTTCCTTGTTCTCTAGGCAGGCTCGTGACTTCAATAAAAATAAACAATATAAAGAAAATCTTCTGCCCCAATTTGGGTAGCTGGGCACATAGGTGATTCTAAACTACAATATGTTACCAATTATAAATAAGAATTTGAAGGCTAGAACTTGAATGGTACTCCCTTGTTCTCCAGGCAGGCTCCTGACTGCTAAATTTGAAATATGCTCCCTTGTTCTCCAGGTGGGCTCCTGACTGCTGACTTTGAATTGTGCTCCCTTGTTCTCTAGGCGCGCTCCTGACTGCTGACTTTGAAATGTATTCCCTTGTTCTCCAGGCAGGTTGCTGACTGTTGATTTGAAATGTATTCCCTTGTTCTCCAGACGGGCTCCTGACTTCAACAAAAATAGGCAAAACAAAGAAAATTTTCTGCCCCAGTTTGGGTAGCTGGGCACATATGTGAGTGTTGAACCGAATCATTCTACCAACTAATATTAGGAATTTGAAAGCTAAGTCATATTATCCAGGAAGGTCCTGACAACTCCTAATTGAACAACAATTAAAAACCTAAGTTATATCTTCCAAAGGCATTACTCCCACTACATTTGTTAGCTAAAAGGGTCTTAAACTAATCCTATTATCCAGGAAGGTCCTGAAAATCAAATCAAGGCTTATCCTAAAGATTGACACTTTTACGACTGAATCATACTACCTTACAACAGAATTTATGCTACATCTTGTTATCTAATGGAAATCGTAAAACTTGGTTACATTATTCATGGAGGGATACTGAGAACTCCTAATTAAATCAACTTAAAAATGCTAATTTTGCAATCAACTTACATTATTCCCTGATTCGTTTTTGAATTCATCTAAGCCCTATTTTTCAGGAAGGTCCTGAGAGTTTATGGTCAAACCTGTTTGGTGCTGCCTTTCCTTACGGAGAATTTCTATGAAACACACGACATTTTTGCCCCTATTTCAATTAAAGAAAAATCTTGTCAGTTTAAAACAGTGGTTAGTTGATGGCATTCTTGCTGAAAATGTCTTCACTACTGTGTTTTGCTTTGAACTGCTTCCCCGAACTGCCCTGAACTGCTTGACTTTCTGACTGACTTTCAAAACCCATGACCTTCGATGACCCGAGTGTTCTATACCAAACTATTGTTTTACATCTTTGACCTTTTTATCTGAACCTTTGCATCTCCCATGAAATTACCCAATCAATCCATCGATGAAACTTTTGGTGACCCCTTGTATCCTACTTTGCATCATGCCATCTTTGGTACATTTCGGCCCCACTGTTCTTTGCAATTGGGAAACTGATAGTGCCTTGACATCCTTTCTTCTTTGTTCTGAACATGACTAACATTGAAACATCTTAGAGAAACAAACCCCAAAACGAATGAAATGCAATGACCTTGCGAGTTAAGGATAAAGAGAATCCAAAACCGGACGACTTATAAAAGAGGAAAGAAAAGGAAAAGAGGCTTATCTTGGTAGAACAGCTGGCACCATTGATCATGACATGTATTTCGGACTAATCCGACCAATCCGTCCAACCAATCAACTTTCAATTGCCATGTTTTGTTGCCCCAGAATTCCATAACCTCATTTCTTCAACCAAACCCTAAACTTGTTCATCATGCGGTGTCCTGAACGGTTTTCACCCATAGACCTCTCTCATTTGTTCATCTGAAAACTCACTTTAGACTTAAGGTGCCCGCGAGAGTTTTCACCAATAAGACTCTCATTTATGGTTTCTCTCAACTCACTTTTGCCTTACGGTGCCCGTGAGGATTTTCACCAATAAGACTCTCTCATTTTTCACTTCTCTCAGCTCGCATCGCCTTATATTACCCATGAGGGTTTTCACCAATAAGACTCTCTCATTTCTGATTTCTCTCAGCTCCAGTCGCCTTACGGTGCCCGTAAGGGTTTTCACCTATAAGACTGTCTCATTTTTATTATTTTCCTACTTGGACCAGAGTGTTGGCCGTGCGATGAATCACCTCTATCTGCTCTACCTGGCATTTCCCGACAACTGATCAGATGGTCTTTCTTTGGACCGTAATATGGCATTTGGATAGGGTTAGAAAGAAGGGGTATCAAAAGGCTCAAAACAGTTCAGATGTGTTCAAACTTACAACTTCCGAAATCAGATTTCTCACAACAACCGCAACTTCTGCCTCAGTTTCTTGCTTGGGGACTTTTGGATTTTTATTTTGATGGGACCGAATCGTGAGGCTGCCTACGTATCCTTAAAAGGAATCAGGTCGAACGTAGTTCATGTCATAAAAGTTACTTTGTTTGTTGTGATTTTTCTTTTCTTTTTCTTTTTCTCATCTTCCCTTTCTTTTCTTTTCTTTCTTCCTTTTCTCTTTTTGTTGTTTTGTTGTCTTTTTTTCTTTTTCTTTTTCTCTCTTTTTCTCTTCCTTTTTTCTTCTTTTCCTTCTCTCTTTTCATTCTTTTCCTTTTCTCTTTTTCCTTTACTTATATTTCACGCTTGCGTTTCTGATCTTTGCTGTTGATTCTGAAAGAGGGGTATGAAAGAAAATAAATAAGGCTCAAAGGGGTAACGAAGGATAAAGTGTTTAGATAGAAGAATAAAATGCGTTCGTCATTCCAATCTCCAAAACATGCCAAGTACAAACACATGCAGTTAAAACAAAGGAAATCATACATAATATCTCTTGACCGTATCGGAATTGATGGCCAGTTCGACACACTTGCCTTCTATGTCTGTCAAGTACAAAGCACCATTTGACAACTCTCTTGTCACGATGAATGACCCCTACCAATTTGGGGCGAACTTTCCTTTGGCCTCAGCCTGATGTGGAAGAATACGCCTCAACACATGTTGACCCACTTCGAATATTCGTGGGCGCACCTTCTTATTATATGCTCTCGCCATTCTTTGTTGATACAACTAACCATGACACACTGCTAGCAATCTTTTCTCATCAATCAAACTCAATTGCCCCAAGCGGGCTTTGACCCATTCATCATTATCACTACCTTGGTCCCATACACCAATAAATAAGGAGTCGCCCCTAGTGAAGTACGAATAGTAGTGAGATAACCCAGCAATGCAAGAGGCAGCTTTTCATGCCACTGTCTAGAACCTTCTACCATTTTTCGCAGTATCTTCTTTATATTCGTGTTGGCAGCCTCAACTGCTCCATTTTCCTTGGGGAGGTAAGGGGTGGAATTGCGATGTGTAATCTTGAATTGCTGACATACCTCTTTCATCAGATGACTATTGAAATTAGCCCCATTTTCTGTAATGATCACCTTCGGTATCCCAAAGCGACAAATGATATTTGAGTGCACAAAATCAACCACCGCTTTCTTGGTCAAAGACTTGAACGTTTTAGCCTCAACCCACTTGGTGAAATAGTCAATGGCCACCAGAATGAATCTATTCCTATTTGATGCTGCTGGCTCAATTAGCCCAATGACATCCATGCCCTACACAACAAAAGGTCATGGTGCAGATATTGTGTGCAATTCCGATGGTGGAGAATGAATCAAATCTCCATGCACTTGACATTGATGACATCTACGAACAAAATTGATACAATCTCGCTCCATAGTAAGCCAATAATAACCTGCTCGAAGAATCTTCTTTGCCAATACGTACCCCACAAACTCCCGAATGTACCTCGGTCATGATAGCTATGGCCTGTTTAGCATATATGCACCTCAACAACCCAAGATCTAGAGTTCTTTTGTACAATACCCCTCCACTGAAGAAAAATCCACTTGCCAAATGTTGAATCGCTCTCTTTTGATCCCTTGTGGCCTATACCCGATATACTCCCATTCTAAGGTATTCTTTGATATCATGGAACCACGGCTCATTATCAAGTTCTTCTTCTACCATGTTACAGTAGGCATGCTGATCGCGAACCTGAATCTGAAAGGGGTCCACATAGGCTTTATCTGGATGATTTAACAGTGATGCCAAAGTAGCCAAAGCATCGGCAACCTCATTATGAATCCTTGGAATGTGCCTAAACTCTATTGATTGAAACCGTTGACAAAGATCATTCAAACATTATCGGTACGGTATAAGCTTGAAATCTCATGTTTCCTATTCTCCTTGAATCTGGTGTACCAGAACGTCCGAGTCACGTATGACCAAGACTTCCTGGACACCCATATCCACAGCTAACCTCAAACCAAAGATACATGCCTCATACTCGGCCATGTTATTAGTACAATAGAAATGAAGTTGAGCCGTAGCAGGGTAGTGCTGCCCTGTTTTAGAAATAAGTACTGCTCCGATCCCAACGCCTTTCCTATTAGCAGCCCCATCAAAGAAAAGTTTATATCCTGGCTTCTCAACTTGTTCCAACTCATCAACGTGCATTTCCTCTTCGTCAGGGAAGTATGTCTTCAAAGGTTCATATTCTTCATCTACTGGATTCTCAGCCAAATGATCGGCCAACACTTGTGCTTTCATTGCAGTCCAGGTCACACAGACAATGTCAAATTCCGTGAGCAAGATTTGCCACTTTATGAGCCTCCTTGTGGGCATAGACTTCTGAAAGATATACTTTAATAGATCCAACCGAGAGATGAGGTAAGTGGTATACGATGACAAGTAATGTTTCAACTTTTGTGCTACCCAAGTTAGGGCGCAATATGTCCTCTTAAATCTGAGTATACTTAACCTCGTCATATGTGAATTTCTTGCTGAGGTAGTATATGGCCTGCTCTTTCCTACCGGTGATGTCATGCTGACCTAACACACAATCAAACAAATTGTCCAAGACTGTCAAATACAAAATGAAAGGCCTCCCTGGTTCTGGCGGGACCAATACCGGTGGGTTTGACAAATACCCCTTTGTTTTATCAAATGCTTCTTGACATTCGTCTGTCCATCTGATCGCAACATATTTCTTTAATAGCTTGAAGATAGGTTCACACGTTGTCGTGAGCTGAGCAATAAACCTGCTAATTTAATTCAACCTTCCCAACAGACTCATCACCTCAATGTGTTCCTCATAGGTGGCAATTCTTGTATAGCTTTGATTTTTGATGGGTCTAATTTAATACCTCGATGGCTGACTATGAATCCCAACAACTTTCGAGATGGAAAACCAAAAGCACAATTTTCAGGGTTGAGCTTAAGATTGTACCTGCGAAGCCTTTGGAAAAGCTTTCTCAAATCTTTGACATGGTCAGACTGCTTCCTGGACTTTATAATTACATCATCCACATACACCTCGATCTCCTGGTGTATCATATCATGGAATATGTTTGGCATCGCACTCATGTAGGTTGCCCCAGCATTCTTCAAACTAAATGGAATGACCCTATAGTAGTATGTTCCCCATGGCGTGATGAATGCCATCTTTTCTGCATCTTCCTCATCCATTAAGATCTGGTGATAGCCCGCATAACAATCCACAAAATTACCAATCTCATGTTTGGCACAATTATCAATCAATATGTGGATATTTGGTAATGGGAAGTTATCCTTCGCAGTTGCCTTGTTGAGATCACGGTAATCAATGCACACCCTAGTCTTTCCATCCTTCTTTGGCTCAGGCACAACATTGGCTAGCCAGATGGGATACCGTGTGACCCGAATGACCTTTGTGTCAAACTGCTCGGTGACCTCTTATTTGATTTTCACACTCATATCAGTTTAAAATTTCCCCAGCTTCTGCTTGACAGGGGGAAATGCCGGGTCAATGTGCAATTTGTGAACCACCAAATCAGTGCTTAGACTCGGCATATCGTCATATGACCAAGCAAAAACATCTTTGTACTCAAACAATGCTTTAATTATCTCCTCTCTGAGTTGTGGTTCAAGATGGACACTTATTTTAGTTTCCCGGACATTATCTTGATCCCCTAAGTTGATTGCCTCTGTATCACTCAGGCTTCCTCATCATCATATTCCACTTCGTCATCACACTCAATTTCTTATATTATTATTTCAGAATTAGATTAGCATTTAAGACTCGGCCGGAGATTCCTCATGCATGTCATGTCACTGAAACTAGCATAAAAAGAATTGTACAAGAAATAAAAGAAAAACAAAATAAAAACTATCAGGAATGAAAAAGAAGGGAAATTGCATTTCATTGAAATTTTAAGATAACAAGGTTTAACTCATCCAAACGGACGGAACATAGCATCTGAATTACAACCTTGGAAATAATCCAGATTAAACTGAAAGAAAATCAAAGCCAACTACCAAGCTCCCTCCGAGTAGGAAGAGGAGTAGCTTCCCAATTATTAATCTTTGCACTGGGCCCCACAAACTACACATCTGCCTTGTTTGATCCCTCTCCAGCTTCCACCATATTCACCTTGTCGAATAACTTTTCAAACCTTTTAAGCAGCTCCTTATCGGGACCAACCACGGAACTAGGAATTGTTGTTGCTGGGCGCTTCTTAGTACCAGCCATGACAAAGGATCGGGAGAGGCGAGGGACAGGTTTTAGAAGAACCCATACTTTCTTTTTCAACTTTCTGGCTCGCGTTATGTCTGCAGCTGTGGGCTTGAACCCTAAACCAAAAGTATCCAAGTTTCTGGGAAGAGACACTACCTGTACGATGCGTTGCAGAGAAGCATCCAAACCCATGCCAGGTACGAAACCATTCTTCAACATTTTCGAAGCCACCATGACTGATGCGGCTGCTAGTTTCGAAATGGGAACACACTCCCCTTCTAGGATCTTTTCAACTAATATTGTGTCAAAGACCTGATAGACCCACGGACCCTTGTCGTCTTCAGCTTCGATGAAAGGTACAATGGCATCACCCAGGGCGCACAGATTATCCTCACTGTGCACCGCAATTTCTTATCTATCCCATTCAAATTTGACTATCTGGTGCAGGGTAGACGGCACTGCGTTGGCTACATGAATCCAGGGTCGGCCTAGCAAAAGATTGTAAGAAACTGCCACATCCAACACTTGGAATTCCATAGTGAACCCGACGGGCCCTATTGTCAACCCCCTGAATCTTTGCCCCCACCGTCGAACCCTCGAACACAAATGCTATTTTTGTAAATTCTCTCATTGTCCACTTTTAGTTTGTCCAGAGTGGAGAGAGGGAAAATGTTTGCGCTGGACCCATTATCAACCAGAACTCGGGTAACCACATAATCTTCGCACTTCACCATCAGATAAAGGGCCCTATTATGCTCAGTACCCTCCATGGGCAACTCATCATCGGAGAAGGTAACTTTTTTCACCTCAAATATTTTGTTTGCTAATTTCTCCAAGTGATTTACCGATATATTATCGGGAATATGGGCCTTATTCAAAATTTTCATCAATGCCCGACGGTTCTCATCTGAATGGATTAGCAATGAGAGCAAGGGGATCTAAGCAAGTGTTTTCCTCAATTGCTCTACAATAGAATAGTCCTACATTTTCATTTTCCTCAGAAATTCTTCTGCTTCCTCTTCTGATACAGCTTTTTTTACCAATTTTGGGTTATCCTTGGGGATCCTGGTTTTTCTTAACTCTTCAGGGGCAAAGTATCTCCCCGAACGAGTCAAGCCCCGGGCTTCACAAACTTCTTCTCTAACTTCTTTCCCTTTATACATCACTACCACTCGTTCATAACTCCAAGAAACAACTTTGTTATTGACTATTGGAAGCTGAGTTAGCGGTTTTTTAATGACAGGCTCTATGCGAGCACCTTACACAACTATAACGGGCTTGTTAGCTGCCCCTGGCACTACCACTTTTGCTTTTTCTTGCTTCACTGCAACCTTGCTCGAAGACTCCTTCTGAACTACCACAACTGGTTTACTATCGGCCTCTTTCAACTTGATCAACTACTTCCCACTAGTTGACTTTTCACTCGTCCTGACTTTGTTGGACCAGATCATCATTACAGTTTGCGAGGGCTTTTTAGGCTCTCCTCCTTTTTGCACTATCTCAATCATATTGGTCTCATGATGAGCCGGGAGCGGATTCTGGTTGATGTTGGGCATTTTCGGGGCTTGAACCTTGATTCGACGGGTATCAATAAGCTCTTGAATAGTTGTTTTCAATTTCCAGCATTTCTCTGTGTCATGCCCCGGAGCCCCTGAACAATATTCACAACTTACCGAATGGTCAAGATTTCTCGGAAAGGGATTTGGCAAATTAGGCTCAATTGGATTCAACATTCCCAACTGTCTCAACCTGTGGAATAGATCGGTTTATGATTCTCCCAATGTAGTGAAAGTCTTCTGCTTCTGCGTCCTCTCATTCTTGAAGGTTTGGTTAGGCTGGAAACCTGCTCCAGGGGGATTTCTGTAGGCTTTTGGAGGTGGGTAAGTGTTTTGGGGAGCTGGCTAAGTATTATGTGGGGTTGGCGCACTCTATTGTACGTGGGCAGGAGGTTGGGTGTATGTTTGAGTATGATGGATAGAGAAGTGGGGATTTGGAGGTGGGTAGTAGTGTTATGGTGGGCTATATGTAGTGTGGGGGTAAGTTTGGGGGTGGGGTCGAGGCTGGTTATAGTAAGGTGATGGGCCCCTGGACCAAGCTCTTGACTCAACTACCGCAACGTCTTCTTTCTTCTTCTTCCCCAGTATACCCCCAATGCCATTTTGAATGGCCTGGGAGGTGGCCTTGATTGCTAAATAACTCATGATTTTTTTGGTCTTAAGTCCTTCCTCTACCATGCTTCCCATTTTTACCTCTTTGTTGAAGGACTACCCTACCGCTGACACCAAGTGACCGAAATGAGTGGGCTCCAATGCCTGCAAGAAATAATCAACCATTTCACTCTCTTTCATAGGAGGGTCAAACCTCGCTGCTTGCTCTCTCTAAAGGAAGCCGTATTATCTAAAACTCTCCCAAGGCTTCTTCTTGATCTTTGTCAATGACATACGGTCCGGGACAATTTCAAGATTGTACTGAAAATGGCAGGCAAATGCTTGGGCTAGATCATCCCAAGTGTACCACCGACCATGATCTTGTCGGGTGTACCATTCCAAAGCCGAGCCACTTAAACTTTGACTAAAATACGCCATCAGTAATTCATCTCTTCCACTTCCCCCTCTCATCTTTTTACAAAAACCTCTCAGGTGTGCCACTGGATCACCATGCCAGTCATATAAATCAAACTTGGGCAGTTTGAACCCTGCTAGTAATTGAACATCTGGGAACAAACACAGGTCTTTATAGGCCGTGCTTACTTGTCCACCTAGCCCCTGCATATTCATGAAAGATTTCTGTAAGGTCCCGTAAATAATTTTTGTTCTGAAAACTTAGTAACTCGTGGTGTCGACTCCGAATATGTGTTAGGAATGTGTAGAATTCTTCAGTATTTGTTCAAGCAGAAGGAACTGAATTTAAGGCAGCGACGAAGGTTAGAATTGCTCAAGGATTATGATATGAACATTTTGTACCATCCAGGGAAGGCAAACGTGGATGCCGACGCTCTCAGTCGGAAATCTATGGGTAGTTTGGCTCATTTGGGAGTGGATCACAAGCCCTTGTCTCGGGAGGTTTATCAATTGGCCAATTTAGGAGTTTGCTTTTCGACATCAAACGAGAGGAATGTTGTGGTGCATAATGGAGCAGAATCGTCTCTTGTAGCGAAGGTCAAGGAAAAGCAGTTTATGGATCCATCATTGGCTTAGATGAAGGAAGCAATTTTGAATAACAAGACTTCGGCATTTTCACTCGGCGGCGAGGATGGTGTATTGCGGTGTCAAGGTAGGCTATGTGTCCCGGATATGGATAAGCTTCGGGAGAGGGTGGTGGCGGAGGCTCATAATTCCAGGTATTCCATGCACCCAGGTTCTACGAAAATGTATCATGGTCTCAAGGAGATTTATTGGTGGAATGGTATGAAAACGGGTGTGGCAAACTTGGTATCTAAATGTACGAATTGTCAGCAAGTGAAGGCTGAGCATCAGCGGCCTGGTGGGTTAACTCAGCTTATGGAAATACCAATGTGGGAATGGGAGATGATCAACATGGATTTCGTGGTAGGGTTACCTTGCACTCAGCGCAAGTTCGACTCAATTTGGGTAATAGTGGATCGACTCACCAAATCAGCTCACTTCTTGCCAGTCAAGTCCACCGATACTGCAGAACAATATGCTAAGTTGTATATCAAGGAGATAGTAAGGCTTCATGGCACTCCACTTTCTATTATCTCGGATCGAGGGGCCCAGTTCACAGCTAATTTTTGGAAGAAATTTCAGCAAGGTTTGGGTACTCAGGTGAATCTCAGCACAGCTTTCCATCCGCAGACCGACGGTCAGGCCGAGCGGACTATTCAGACGCTTGAGGATATGTTGCGGGCTTGTGTCTTGGATTTCAAAGGTAGTTGGGATGACCACTTACCACTTATAGAATTTGCTTACAATAACAGCTTTCATGCTAGCATTCAGATGGCCCCATTTGAGGCATTGTACGGAAGAAGGTGTAGGTCTCCAATTGGGTGGTTTGAAGTGGGTGAAGCAGAATTGCTAGGGCCAGATCTTGTGTACCAGGCTATGGAGAAAGTTAAGGTCATTCAGGAAAGGATGAAAACTGCTCAGAGTCGCCAGAAATCCTATGCGGACGTTCGCCGAAGAGATTTGGAATTTCAAGTTGATGATTGGGTGTTCTTGAGGGTATCTCCTATGAAGGGAGTCATGCGATTCGGGAAGAAAGGGAAGTTGAGTCCTAGGTATGTCGGACCATATCGGATCGCTCAACCGGTAGGGCAGGTGGCTTATAGGCTGGAATTGCCTCCTGAAATGTCAATAGTACAGCCGGTATTCCATGTGTCCATGTTGAAGAAAGTGGTTGGAGATCCATCCACCATCGTGCCAGTCGAGACTATCGAGGTTAATGAAGACTTGTCGTATGAAGAAGTTCCAGTTGCCATTCTTGATAGGCAAGTCCGTAAGTTGAGAAATAAGGAAGTTGCCTCTGTTAAAGTGTTATGGCAAAATCAACAAGTTAAGGAAGCCACGTGGGAAGCAGAAAAAGAAATGAAGGATAAATACCCCCATCTGTTTGAGCAAGTCTAGTAGAAATCGTGCGAACCCTTATCTCTAAAACAAAACTAATACTGTGTTCAAATTGTTTCTTTCCTATGGTAAATGGGAGTTTATAAAGACTCATGTGATAAGTAAACAACTAATGGTGGTATAGATTGATAATGGTTTATTTATATGCATGTAGTATGTTGAAGCGATTAAATCATGTGGGACTCATTGAAGTGACTAGTTTATGTGCAAAATGTAGCAAGTGATAGAATATGTGCAATTGTTGAGGTAATGAATTGTGTACAAGCTGTAGAGATAGTTGTAATTGTGTAATGGTTATTGGGAATATGTTTCAGGGGATCTCTGACAGGTGGATATGTCCATATTACAAAGGAAACTCTGGCAAATTTTTTCTAGAATATGAGAGTTAGAGAAAATTTCGAGAGTCTTCATATCATGTCTTTCAAAACCAACTGATTTTCAAAATCCTCATTGGAGGACGAATGATTTTAAGTGGGGGGAAAATGTAAGGTCCCGTAAATAATTTTTGGTCTCAAAACTTAGTAACTCGTGGTGTCGACTCCGAATATGTGTTAGAAATGTGTAGAAATCGCGGTTCGGACCCTTGGTAGTGATTTAAACCTTTAAAAATCAAAAGAATCAATTTTCTAGAAAATTGTCCAGAATGCGGTCACAGATCAGCTATGTGGACCGCATTCCTACCGCATAGTGAAGCAGAAGAATTATCAAAATTGGAGTTTAAAATGCGGTCCATTATACAACCGTATAATCAATATGCGGACCGCATTCCTGCCGCATAGTTAATCAGAGAGTTAGTCTAATTTAATGTTATAAATGCGGTTTATTATGCGACCGCATAATCAGTATGCGGACCGCATTCCCACCACATACCCAGGCAAAGATGTTCAGTGATCGGGGTCAGTTCTGCGGTCCAATATGCGGACCGCATTCCAATTCGGTGATCGTATAGTGCGACCGCAGATCTTGCTCGGGCTTTTGTTTTCTAAAATTTAAAACCCAACCCCCTTTCTAATAAAACACCCTAACCCCTCATTTTAACCATTTTTCTGAGCAAAAACAACAGAGAGGGAGGAGGGGTTCTTGAGAGAAAGTTCATTTTCTTCAAAATTTGTCCCTCAAATTATCTGGTCCGGGAAATTTTAAAGCAAGTGTCTTCATCTCCATTTCTACAGGTAAAATCCCTACCCCATTTTCATTGACTTTCAGATTTATTGAGAGGGGGAAAGTCTCATGCATTAGTTCTTGATAATAGGGGTTGAAACACTCATGCATGTTTATTAAAACCTAAAATCTAGTAAGAGTAGTTGGGAAGGAGTAAAGAATTGTGTAAAGAAGGGTTGATAACCTAAATGTGTTCGGGTAGTGATTGTGAACTTTGATTCTAAGAAATATGTATTAATTTGTGCACTAGATTGATGTTGCTAGGCTTTTAGTGAAGTTGGAAGTAGAAATTAAAAGGGAATTCGGCTCCAGGTATGTATGGCTAACCTTGACTTTGTAAAATCACCTTGTCTGTGTTCAAATGTTTGGTATGTAACATCCACGTGGGTAAATTGTGAAATTCATATGATTTGCATGGTCGTGATTATGATATGTGGTATTAGATGAGAAACAAATAACGTATGAAATTGTAAGTAATGCAACGGGAATAATTGTGATATTAACATCTATGGCTTATCGTGGGCAAGTATTGTTGTAACGTGAAACACTTGTGAATTGTGGAATATGACGGAAATAGTATTGATGGTTATGGAAACACTTGTAAATTATTGTTGCCACTCCTTAAGAAGTGTTGTTGTGATCTTTGTGAATTGTTCATTGTTATTATTGTGATTCTTTGTGAATTGAAAATNCCCATTCCTCTCGGGGCCCTATGTGGCTCAGGCCGCTTGTTTTCGTAGTTTTATTTTGCTGTTGTGTAAGGTATAGCCGGAGCCTTGTTACCGGCAAATACGATATTATCCTATTGTACTTTTAGAGGCTCCTTAGACAGTGGATGTGGGTTAGAAGCTTATGTATATCCATGTTTCTTTTGTTGGGCAACGAATTAATAACTTCACTAACTGTCACGTATGTATGTATATTTAACAAAAGGTGTTTTAAATTAATTATATGACTAGTTCTTGAGATTATTGAGTAAGGAAAGCATGGGGCAACACGTGGGGTAGGAAAGGCACCCAGGTCCGCCTAGTTGGAGGCTTCCCGGTCGGGCCCCGGTCATGTCCCTCGA
Organism: Nicotiana glauca; assembly: GCA_026770625.1. NCBI lineage: Eukaryota > Viridiplantae > Streptophyta > Magnoliopsida > Solanales > Solanaceae > Nicotiana > Nicotiana glauca. The sequence goes on along the minus strand of MU744236.1, from coordinate 6,133 downwards.
GTTTGGGGTATGACAAACTTGGTATCAGAGCCTAAGGTTTTAAAGTGTCCTAGGATGTCCCGGAGCCGTGTCTAGTAGAGCCCTTCTTATCGGTGTGTTGTCGACCACATCTATAAGTAGGGGGCTGCATGGACATTTAGGAATTTACCCACTTCTTTGTTATTCTATATCATGCGGTGAAGTGAAAAGTGGAAGTATGTATGTC
>MU744232.1:31871-45065 GCA_026770625.1 Nicotiana glauca | reverse complement strand
CTTTCTTTTTCTCTTACTATTTTGACAGGAAAATGTGAAGACAAGTTGAAGGAGTAATTGCTGAAAGAAAAAGGTCAAATGGGACCCTACATATTGGCAGGTTTAAGCTGGACTATTCATAACTATGTAAAAAAGAGATATTCCTTACCCAATTCCACCCCCCACCCCCTCCTTACAAAAAAAGTTTACATATATATAATAAATAATAATAATAATAATAATAATAATAATAATAATAATATTATTATTATTATTATTATTATTATTATTATTATTCTTTATTATATATATGTAAACTTTTTTTGTAAGGAGGGGGTGGGGGGTGGAATTGGGTAAGGAATATCTCTTTTTTACATAGTTATGAATAGTCCAGCTTAAACCTGCCAATATGTAGGGTCCCATTTGACCTTTTTCTTTCAGCAATTACTCCTTCAACTTGTCTTCACATTTTCCTGTCAAAATAGTAAGAGAAAAAGAAAGCAAAAAACTTAACTCTTTAATCTTCGGCTTCATTCAAAAAATAGAAAAAAAAAAAGAAAAAGAAACTCTTAAAGCAAAAAGAAGTATAACCTTATAATGAAAAAGTTAATAATATATTTTTGCACTCAAAATTGTGGCCAACGATTAATGAAATAGATGAAAATTAATAATATTGTGATCACTATTACAAATTAAGTGATTTTTTCTCACGTATTTAAAAGTTGAAGGATAAGTTGGACAATTTATCACATGAATTCGGTGAAATAATCGAGATATGCACAAGCTGGCTTTATTAATATTATAAAACAGTTTCATTTTTATTTTGGCTGTTAGGCTAAGTACGGGAAAAATAAAATAAAATGTTGAAAATCAAATGCAGTTAATTAAAACACATATAAAATTACATATTTTTTTTCAATTAATCATTTTTACAAGCTGTTTACTGGAAAAAGTTTTCTGATCAATTATTAAATAACCACTTCTTTAAATAAGTAAAAGAACATTTATGATAATCCAGGGGACAAGCTCTAAACAAAAAACAAATTTTAGTTCTACTAATTTAGTCCCTTGTGGAACTTCTGAAAAATTAGCATAGTTTGTTTACAAGGATGACATGACCAACTTGAAAAATAGCATAGTTTATTTTAAAGAATCTTATATGATGCGAAATTAATTCGAATCTTAATATTAAATATTAAATAAGAAATAATTTTTTATGATTAGAAATCCAAGTAACAACTCGAGATGATACGTTAGAACTAAGCTTTATATTAAAAAAATTATTATTATATTAAAGAGCAGATCCGTACATCAAGTATCTCGCATTCACATAGGGTGGGGGCAATGATTCGAGGTAGATAACATAGACAACATAGACAATCTATTCTAATGTAAATGGTAGTCTCTGTTTGACTGTTTCTACAGTTTGAACTCATAACTTAAAGATTACACAAATCGTTAAACATAACTATATTATTTTCTTTAAAGTAGATAAACATAGGCAGCAAAAAAACAAAAAAACAAAAAAAAAATAAAAAAAATTTAAAAGAAAGATAGAAGGTAGTGCCCTGACAAGTGATAATGCTTCCAACCAACTTAACTTTAGAGTCCTTTCCACACTCTAAAAACTCCATTTTTAACAAATGCTTCACTTTCTCTTTCAACATTTACTCAATTTATTTAAGTACAAAAAAAATAACATTCCCTTTCTCTCTCTTCCACTCCAGAAACATATAGTAGCAATCATTTACATTATATACAGTTCATTTATTAAATCTTATTATGTGTCAGTAAAACTTTCGTTTTTTCCATTTTCATTTATTTGATAATATATGCTCTCAGCTTTTTAGCTGAGTCTTTTTTTATGTTCACATCTTCATAGTTTTGTTCTCTTTTCATCAAAGAACAAGACTAGAGTAAAATGGAGACTAGATTTTTCATCTTCTTTTTTTGGTTTCTTTTTCTTCTCATAAATGGCAGCCGAGCACAACCAGGTACTTTTCTGCTTAAATCTGTCTGCTTATTTTTAAAAATATTAACTTAATATGTTTTCTGGGCTTCTAGATTTACTTGTTCTTTAGTTCATGGGTTTCTGCTGCTTTGGGTTGTACCTTTAGTTAAAATATTTGTTCTGATTTTTTTTAATTTTATTTAAAAGGTGTGTTCTTTGTGTTCATCTTGTACTCTCATGTAGTATATCTGCTGCAACATGTGATTTTAGAAGCATTTTAATCCTATATTTTTTTTATGATACACAATGCATATACATAAGTACATGCATACATACATATATATACATATAGTGGCGAAACTCTGGAATTTTGCAAAGGGTATTCAAGGTTTGATATATATATATCTATAAAAAGTAATTTTTAATCTACATACATAGTATTAATATTTATATACTTAGTTTAATTTTTCGATAAAGGGTATTCAGTACTCTATATATACATATAGACATACATAATTGACCACAGAAATGGTGTGTAGGAATGGTACCTGTGAGTGAAGTCCTTTTAGGTAGGGAGCATTGAAACCCCCATAGCGGGCTTTCTATGGCACGAATCCGGATTAGTATGCCAGTAGGTTCCGGTGTCCGGAACCTACTGGCATACTAATGCCAGTGGCGGTTTTTAAAAAATCAGCACTATTTATTCAGGTAGATAATAGTACATTTGAAAAGGAAAACGGGGAAAACAAATTGAAGAGTAGGAGAAGTGGAGTGCTTCATTTGTCTCATTTCTTGGTGTCATATTTAAGGATGTACTGTAACTACTTAGATGCATATTCATGGAATATATGTTTTGTGGTGCTTATGTATTCAATCTTGAAAATCTGATTTGAACGTGTTAGCGTTTTATATCTTTGACTATCTGTGATACCCCGCAAAAGGAACTCTAATTGAAGAACTGACTTTGAGCAGGAAAAAAATCAATTTTTTTGGAGGATAGATCTTAAGACTGTTGAATAGCGTTGTCATTGACAGAAATTGAATTGAACTTAACTTGCTACAAATGCAAGAAATATTTCCTGATCCCCATGTTTAGATTGTTACATGTAAAAGACTAAGCAGTTATCACTCTTTAATAAAGCTTTACGTATGGTTGTGAAAGTTGGTGAAAATATATTCATGCACTGCTGATATATTTCAAACTGTGAAACAGGTTTTGTAAGTTTAGATTGTGGAGGTAAAGACAACTTCACAGATGAACTTGGTCTCGAATGGACTCCTGATACCCAAATGATAAGTGGAGATATAGCTAATATCTCTGTATTAAATGAGACTAGGACACAGTATATGACCTTGAGATACTTTCCAGCCGATAACAGAAAGTATTGCTATACACTTGATGTGATTCCCAGGAACAGGTACCTTGTAAGAGCAACTTTTCTATATGGAAACTTTGATAACAACAATTTCTACCCAAAGTTTGACATCTCACTTGGGGCAACTCGTTGGGCTACAATAGTTATTTCTGATGCTAATACAATGGAATACCAAGAGTTAATATTTCTGGCCACAGACCCTTCAATAAGTGTCTGTTTATCCAATGCAACAACTGGGCAGCCCTTCATCTCTACACTTGAGCTCCGGCGTTTTAATGGTTCAATATATATGAATGAATTTGAAAATGATTTTTTCATGAGCGTCTCCGCAAGGATAAATTTTGGTGCAGAGAGTGATGATCCTGTCAGGTATGTTTCAGTTCTTCAGTTACTGTTGCAGCTTCCAAATCATTGTTTTTGAATATTCTTATATATATTCTTAGAATATGATAGCTATTGACTTCTTTGAAATGGAAATAAACGGGCTTAGGCTCTGTCTGTAGCATGATCTCTTATCGTAATCTGCCCCTAATTTCCTTGTTCTTGTAGGTACCCTGATGACCCATTCGATAGAATATGGGCGTCTGACACCATAAAAAAAGCCAATTACCTTGTTGATGTTGCTGCTGGCACCGAAAGAGTTTCAACCAAAATGCCAATTGATGTCAACACTGTAAATGGTGAACTGCCTCCTCAGAAAGCAATGCAGACTGCTGTAGTAGGAAGAAATGGCTCGTTAACTTATCGTCTGAATCTCGATGGTTTCCCTGGTTTTGGATGGGCATTTGTCTATTTTGCCGAAATTGAGGATTTGGATCCCAGTGATACTAGGAAATTTCGGTTGGTCCTCCCTGGAGATCCTGATATCAGCAAGCTTGTTCTTAATATCCAAGAGAATGCACATGGGAAATATCGTTTATATGAGCCAGGCTATTTCAACTTATCTTTACCCTTTGTGTTATCTTTTCGTTTCGGAAAGACAGCTGACTCCACCATGGGCCCCCTCTTGAATGCTATGGAAATAAACAGATATGTGAAGAGAACTGGTGGCTCTTTAGATGGTAAAACAATGTCTTTCTTTGAGCACCTTTGTTTTGTTAGTTCAAGATCTAATTAGGCATGTCCATTACTCTTTTCCATGAGTTGCAGGACCAGTTATTTCCAGTTTAATTTCGCGTTACTCTTCTGCCAATTGGACAATCGAAGGTGGTGACCCATGCTTACCAGTCCCATGGTCCTGGATCCGATGTAACTCAGATATCTTACCAAGAATAACATCAATGTAGAGTTCATTACTTTATCTTCTTTATGCTAAGTTTCACGCATTCAACTTTCCACACTTTTCTTATGGAAGAAGTCTTGTAATTGTATTTCTACTTTCTACATGGCATCACTCTCTCAACCTGAACCTGTGAGCTAATGCTTCATCACTGTCACCTTTGGCAGTAAATTGTCTGGAAAAAATCTGACTGGAAATATTCCGCCGGAGTTGACAAAGTTGAGCAGCTTAGTTGAGCTGTAAGTCAAAAATTATTTCTTTCAAACGTTCCTTACACCATCTGCAGATGCTCCTTTCTTTGTTTTCTGCTGCATTTTAATCAATATGCACCCATGTTCCTACTGCAGCTGGCTGGATGGGAATTCACTGACTGGTCCAATACCTGATTTTAGTGCATGTCCAAACTTGCAGATAATGTGAATCAAAATTCCTCTTTCAATTCCTTCTTTTGCTATTCTTTTAAGCAGTTGTGGGATTATACTGGGTTGTTGTTGTTGTTGCTATTCTTTTAATCAGATTTAGTGGTGAATCTCATCATTATTCTTCTTGCAGACATCTTGAGAACAATCAGTTAAGTGGAGAGCTTCCTTCCTCCTTAGAAGGCCTAACAAGTTTGAAAGAACTGTAAGCTGCAGAATTATCTTCGTGGATAAATGTGAATTTTTTTTTGCTCCACTTGTATTTTCTTTTTCTGAATTTTGTTTTGCAGTCAAAAGTATTACCTCTACATAAAGTCTCTTTCTTACTGAAAATTATGATTGCAGGTACGTTCAGAACAACAGGTTAACCGGAAGCGTGCCATCTGGTCTTCTCAATAACGGTGTCATTTTGAAGTGGGTATCATTTCTGTGCCAAGTGTTTTGTTTCTGAGGTTACTTCTTGCATCTTATGATGATGCATAGGTCTTGTCCATAGTAGATTTGAGGTTAAGTTTATTTTTTATCGTACTATAGACCTAAAACTTCGAATATTGTACTGAGGTGAGTCTAAATGGAGCGACATGGATAGCGGGACACATATAGCTAACTCCAACTAGCTCGGGATTGAGGCGTAGTAGTTATTATATTGTGCCAGTCTTATGCAACATTTTACAGTGAGGTGCAAATGGGAAAAATTCTAACTATTTCACAGAATGAATCTAGCTCGTGGTTCTTATTTGAGCGACTCTATTGGCCGTGCATACAAAGTGTCTTCAGCAACTAAAAGTTTTAGTTGCTAGGCTCAACTCACTGCTTAATGTTTTCCATGCCAAAATCACATGTCTTAAGTTCCTCTGATAATCATGCTGCCTTTAATTTCTTTTTCATTTTTTTTCTTTAATCTTTTCTGTTTCTTTACTAAATCTGCTGAAATTTCTGCATTCTCCTCAGCTACACTGGAAACATGAATCTTCGCGAAGGGGACAGCAATCACAGCCGTAAGAAAATCATCATTGGATCAACAGTTGGGGCTTCCGCTCTTCTTCTTGCTACTGTTGCCTCTTGCATACTATTGCAAAAAGGGAAAAAAAGCTCTCCCAAGCAAGGTTTGATGCAATACTTAATTATGTCATATTCATAATGCATAAAAAACATTGCGGGGCCCACATTATATATCTGCTTCTATTTTAGGCCGCCTCGAACAGAATTTACCTCCTCAAAGGTTTGTCTCTTCCTTTGGGGATGCTGCAACAGAAGCAGCACACTGCTTTACATTAGCTGAACTTGAAGAAGCGACTAGGAACTTTGAAAAGAAGGTTGGATCAGGGGGATTCGGAGTTGTGTACTATGGGAAATTGAAGGATGGGAAGGAAATTGCTGTCAAAGTTCTTACAAATAATTCCTTTCAAGGGAAGCGAGAGTTCTCAAATGAGGTAAGTAGGTGGATGTTCCTACTATATTCTATAAGCTTGTTTACATTTTCAGTGGCGGATTCAGCTTTTTAAGGTAATGGGTACTCACTATTAATTAGTGCTAGCAAATGAGAGAAGGAGCTGGATTGATATGGATGGATTGAATACGTTTTAGACTAATTGGAGAAAATTTTCGGATCACTCATATTTAATACGGATAAAAATGGATTGAATGACGAAAAATATGAATATTCATATTTTCTTGAATATTATCTTTATTGCGAGAATTCCAAACCACAATATAGGCTGTCAAATTAGAAAGTCAAATGAATAAGAAAAACTTCTGGAAAAAAACAAAAACAAAAACAAAAAAAGGAATAAGAAAAACGAAGAGAAGAACTATCCGAGTAAAAAGAGTGCAGCACGAGGGAATCGGACTTGAGATCGCGCTGAGCACATCCTTAAATACCATAAACCAGTAGGACTCACCCGTCTATTTGAATAACGGGTGCTCACCAAGATATATATCCATTTCATGTCAGATTGTCTATAAATTATATGTTCCATATCATGGGCAATGGGTGCTTGAGCACCACAATTCTCTAAGTGGATCCGCCCCTGTACATTTTATGACACTTAAAGGAATAAGAAAAAAGATGAAACTGCAGTTTTAGTCCTCAGTTTGAAGTCAAGCTATTTTAAATAGTGAGGGAAACTACTTGATGGGGTCATTTGATGTTGAATTAGTAAGTCTTGAAGAAACGAAATTGTTTATATTCGTTACTGATACCAATCTAAGCTATTATCAAGTTTGCCAGTTTGCTTGATGAATCGGCGTAAGCATGGTCTTAAATGTTGAGTACTTTGAGGCTAAAAACCCATTATTATCTGTATAATCTCTGTAAGGAAGATGTAAGTGTCTTTACCATGACACTAATGCTTTTCAATTTTTTGACCGATGAATCCATTGTTTTAGTTTTGAAAAGCGAGGATAATGGGTCCACTCCTCTACCTCTTTTCACTTAAATACCTAACTTGGCATCTACCTTGCTCCTCCGCTGTACTACCTTTGCCTTTGAACCAAAGCCCTGGGGCTACCATGACACTTGTATTTATTTTTGCTTTTCAAGTCTACATAGCATCTCAGTATTATTTGGTGAATCACATAAAACCCAACTCCATATTAGCAATATATGAAATATGTATGAAAGGTCGAAGAAGAGAATTTTCTTGAGCCGAAGGTCTTTCGGAAACAACCTCTCTATCCCTTCGGGGTAGGGATAAGGTCTGCGTACACTCTACCCTCCCCAGACCCCACTTGTGGGATTTTACTTGGTTGTTGTTGGTCGAAGAAGAGAATTTTCTACTTAAATTTAAGTGTATTGCTTGAGCTGCTAAAGTGAGAGGGACTAAAAATAATTGGATATCTGCAAAAGGAGGCTTTGTTGGTCAGAGGCATTTTTTTCATCTTTTACTTATAAACAGTAAAGTTGCATAATTTCTACTGGATTAATTCAACGCCAGAGCTACTTTCTCAGCAGTGCTTTTTCACACCCATCAAGGGTGTGTTTGGTATGAGGGGGAAAATTTTCCATGGAAAATATTTTCTTGGAAAATAAGTGATTTTCTTAATTATTTCTGGTGTTTAGTTGCTTATCGGAAAATATTTTTTGGAAAACATATAATCTACGCAAAATATTATAGGAGACGAAAGGGGCGAGGGCAGGGGGATGAGCGGGCCGGTGTGGCTAAGGTGTGGATTGGGGGGTGAGGGTTGGTGTGGGGAAGGTTGAAAGAGAGTTCGGAAAATATTTTCCCCCGTCTTGGTAGGGAAGTCATTTTCCTCCATTTGAAGGAAAATGTGTTCACAAGGAAAATATCTTCCAAAACATTTAAACCAACCTAACATGAGAAAATTGAAAAACATTTTTCAAAAAACATTTTCCTTCATACCAAATACACGCCAAATGTAAATTTGATAAAAGGTTGCAGGCCATCTGAACCTGCTTTCTTGACCAGCAATGGACTAGAACCTGATTAAATTTTGTGCAGTGCTGCAAATTTTTTTTATTTTCCTTTACATGGTGCAATTTTGGATCTGATGCAAATTAGAACAACCATTTCAAGTTTATATGTAACAAATTTACAGTTTCCATTCCTATTGAGGGTTTTACTTCTTGGAAGAATGAGTACAGTTTCACTGGATACTTAAATGTGAATGCATGATGTTTGACGCAGGTAGCTCTGCTTTCAAGAATACATCACAGAAACCTTGTACAGTTTTTGGGATTTTGCCAGGAAGATGGGAAGAGTATCCTTGTGTATGAATTCATGCATAATGGAACTCTTAAAGAGCATCTCTATGGTAAGTTTGTCTGTCACTTTAATTACAGTAAGTTCTAAAAACTGGATCATGCTCAATGTGTATAAACATCGGCAGGTCCTCAATTACCTGATCGAAGTATTAATTGGATCAGGCGCCTTGAGATTGCTGAAGATGCTGCAAAAGGTTGGTGATAAAGGAAGAGATTTTTTGGGATTAGAAGAGAAGCATCGTCTTTCTAATTTGTATTACTCTTATGCTTTGTTTCAGGAATCGAATATCTTCACACGGGATGTGTCCCTTCCATCATCCACAGAGATGTGAAAACTAGCAACATTCTGCTTGACAAGAATATGAGAGCAAAAGTTTCAGATTTTGGTCTCTCCAAACTTGCAGTAGATGGAGCCTCTCATGTGTCAAGCATAGTCCGCGGCACTGTAGGATATCTCGATCCAGAGTATGCATTCTTCTCTGGAATATTGAACTTTTTATTCACTGAACAAGGTCAAGCATCAACCTCATGTTATTTTATGAATATTAAATAATGCAAATAAAGGTAGTGCTACCAATTACATTGTTCCCAACTGAGTTATACACCAGTTGCAAAGCTGTGGGGAAAAAGCAATCACTGGACTATCTGAGAAGTTTCCCCATAGCACAAGCCAATCTTCTAGCAGTTTTACCTTCACCCTCTGAAAAGGCCAAATATAAAGGACTTGTTCTAGAACTGCAACATCCTATGGAAAGGGCCTTGGTTGTAGTATGCTTTATTTATTTGGTTCTCAATTCCTACATTGTCATACAACCTAAACCAGACTTTTCTTGCATTATGTTCGTTCGCTTCCTCAATGGTAATAAAACTCTTTTATAGTAAATCTAATGATAATTACAGAAAATGACTTTGTGCACAATATTGATGCACCACCTTCTCTTTGTCAACGTTTTAGTTTCCTTCTCAATAATTTCATGTGGAATACATGATTTAGATAAAAGAAAAAGAATTAAATCCTGATAAGAAAATGTAGAATTGTTAATACTGGTTGCTATGCTCTTTCTACCAAAACTAGTTTGAATGTTTATGAATTCTACCTGCAGCTAGGTTGCTAATGCTTCTCCCAAATTGTCTTCTCCTAATAAGTCATATGTTCTTAATGACTTCTATATTGACTCTTTTAATTCAACTTCTACACAGATATTACATTTCGCAGCAGTTGACGGACAAAAGTGACGTTTATAGTTTTGGCGTCATTCTCTTGGAGCTAATATCTGGTCAAGAAGCAATTTCTAATGAAAAATTTGGTTTGAATTGCCGTAATATAGTCCAATGGGTAAGATCATTTATTTGATTATATGCACCATCTTTTATTACAATATGATAGTGAATTGTCACTTCGATACTTTCTCCCTTTAAGATAAGTTGCTGCTATCTTCTTTTTTTATTTTTATTTTTAAAAAGGGCAGCCCGGTGTACAAAGCATCCCGCATTCACGTAGGGTCCGGGAAGGGCCGCACCCCTAGGTGTGATGTAGACAGTCTACCCTAATGCAAGAATTAGTGGTTGGGGAAGGGCCGTACCCCAAGGGTGTGATGTAGACGGCCTACCCTAATGCAAGAATTAGTGGCTACTTCCACGACTTGAACCCGTGACTTATAGATCACACAGAGACAACTTTATTGTCGCTCCAAGGCTCCCCTTCTATCTTCTGCTTTTTAGATCAGTCCTATATTACCTTATCATTAATGATTTCTTCTGTTTCTCTCCTCTAGATTTTTAATGATTTAGTTAGAACATCTAAATAATTTGCCTTAATACTTGATGCATTATGGGAAAGTATTTATACATTGAACCATGCTATATAGTTGGTATTCCTCCTGCATTTACTGGACTGATTCTAATATTTTCTGCTTCTAATCGTCTAGGCAAAACTACACATTGAGAGTGGGGATATTCAGGGTATTATCGACCCCGCTTTACACAATGACTATGATATCCAATCAATTTGGAAGATAGCTGAGAAAGCTTTGATGTGTGTCCAACCCCATGGGAGCATGAGACCGTCGATCTCAGAAGTTATCAAGGAAATCCAGGATGCGATTGCAATCGAAAGGGGTGCAGAAGCAGTAAGGGAAGGTAGTTCAGATGATATATCAAGGCATTCGATGCATTCGTCCCTTCACGCGGGCTCAGTGGACCTAGGTGCGAGTGACCATTACTTGTCCATTGATGAGTCTATCACGAGACCAACAGCTCGATAAGTTTTTGTTCATCTTACAGGTGGTTTTTGTTCATAAAATGAACCCTTGGTTAACTCTGTTATTTCTAATTCATTTTGCCATATTCACATATATCTCACAATGGCTAGGATTTCACAATTGATGTTGTTGACACCTTCTGTTAGAAGCAAAACTTTTCTTATGCTGTGTAAAGTTGTCTTTTTAGGCCATTGTTAATGTTACATTTTTTACTAGTGAACCAAGAGAAAAAAGTGTAAGCAATTGTACAAGAAAATGCCTGCTTCTATTGGCCTTCTGGCAGAAATTCCTGTGCCTTTCAGTTTTTGGGTCGCTCTCCTTATCTGCCGTACCCCCAATCCTCCATATGAAGGCATCGTAAATATACATCAAATCAAGACCAAATATAAGATTCTCCATTCCATTTGAGTGGCTGCAGACGTGTATGATATAGGAATAGTTCAGTGAAAGAAAGTTAACTTTCTCTATCAATAAGTAATGAGAACTACTGATGGGAGAAGCTAAATGGGATTTTGTGGAAGAGAGGTACCTTAAGGTTGGCCTTGATCCTTACTCTCATCTACCCACCCCCTTCCCCCCTCTCCGTATGCAGTCCTTATCCTACCTTTAAGAAGGCAGAGAGATTTTTTCCGGTTTTTTTTTTAGCTTAATAGTTTTTATGTAAATATACACAAACACCCTGGCATTGAAAGTTTGGTTGATTGTGTAGCTTGTGAGAGACTAGTTGAAAGGGGTTAAAAGGGATAGTCATGTTGGCAAAGATATACAGCGAAACAACTAAGGTGCACACAAATTGGTTCGGATATTATCAACCAAGGTGCACACAAATTGGTCCGGACATCATCGTTAAAAAGGATGAAACAGTCCAAACGATAATTGTCATAGTAGATAGTTCACTACTCCTGGTATTATTAATCCGTGATTGGCCCCATGTCCTACTGTTGATAATTGCTGCAGTGTTGTACTACAAGCTGTTTACCCTACTGCCATTTCTGCTAGTTGATTGTTCAGCACCACAATGGAGAAGACTAGTCATTGTAGAATCCTTTTGATGCTAACATAAAGTATTAAAAAGACATGTAGCTACAAGACTAAGAGGTCGTTTGGTTCGTGAGATAAGGGATAATAATTCCTGAATTAGATGCAAGATTATTTTTTTCCGTGTTTGGTTGAATTCTTGAATTTTGGGATTGGTAATCCCATAATTAATTAATCCCACAATTGGATAGTATTCTATCCCACATTGAGGGTGGGATAATAATCCTGAGATTAATCAATTCCAGAGTAAATACTAAAATGAATGTCCTTCTCTAATGCTCTTACTCCAAAGTTTTTTTTGGTTAAAATTGAAAATAAAAGTTTATCTCAGCTTATCTAGCATACACCAAACACAAGTTTATATCATATCTCGTATATCTCATTTTTAGTCCAATGAATCAAATATTTTTTAATAAAAATATATTCACTAAATAATCCAGTTATTATTTAATACCCGTATTATAATCCTATTATTATTATCCCGGGATAAATTGTTCTCCTACCAAACAACCCAAAAGGATATAATGTAATGGCAAGAAATAACAGTCAATGTGTCTGATTAGCTAACAAGCAGCAACTCCAAGAAAGGCCAGAATATACAATAAATCGAATTCCTGTGACCAAATTTCAAATGGCAGCCGAAATGTCAGTTTGAATTTCAGTAAGCTAACTATAGCTTTTCTTTGCTTCACAACTAATTATGTATAAAGAAAGTAAATCTCCACTCTCTATTATGCGAAAATATATTTAACCGCTCGTGCATGTAACAAATTATATTATAATTAGGTGGTAAAAAAATATGAAAATACAAATCAATTAACCAGAGATGGACCTATCCTTTATGTAGGGGCAGTGACGGATCCAGGATTTTCCGATCGTGGGTGCTAAACTATTTTTAATCTGAAAATTACTACTGAGACTCGGTACTCCATTAATATATTTCTATGAATTTACTAGGTTTTTATACAAGTCATACTATCTAAAAGTAATAGGTGCTCAAGAATCCATAACTCATAGGGTGGATCCGCCACTGTATAGGGGGTCGGCGGGATGCGTTACTTTCAAAGAACATATATGTAAATATATCTTAAATAATAAATATATATATTTTGGTTGTCATTTGAAGATTCAAAGCTTAAGCAATTGTATTAGTTGGTTTGGGAG
>MU744232.1:3554-17894 GCA_026770625.1 Nicotiana glauca | reverse complement strand
TTTACAAGAATTGCAACGTCGTGAAAATGTATTCCGGACCACACCGTACCAGTACGCCTGTGGCCTTTAACACATTTCGACTTCGTTGAGATTTAGATTTGGGTCACATAAATGTACACCCGTACTTAAGAAAGTATATTATTATAAATCGCGCCTAAAGCATCTACGTCTATGTTAACTTTGGGAAAGACCGTGAAATTTGCTAAATGGTCCTTCCAAGTCTAAAAATTTTATATAGCAATTTATTTGAGAGCCCCGCAATTGTATATTTAAAGCGGCGAGGCTCATCTCACTTTTATTTAAAGGTCCACTTAAGAGTGACTATGATTTTCTATTAGTTTATTTCTAAAAAATGAAGTAAAAATCTTAATTAATTGTTGTTTAATAACTATCTTAATTTGTTTATGAATTTTCATATTCCCTTTGGGCCTTAAAGAGGGTCCAAATAAAGGTCAAAACCCCTTATATACTCAACGCGGCCCTAGACTGGGCAGGCCCGTGCGAACAATATTGTTCCTGCTGGGCCCAATAAAATGGCCTTGTTTACACCTCATGTCCACAGATCAACTGACCTCAAATTGAGGCCTGGACGAAAATAACAACTACAAATTGAATCTTCATTTTTAAGCATTCAAACTCAAATGACAACTTATCCTATTTTTCACGGCCGAGTTTTTAAGTATTACATGAAATATCATACAATTACGCACAATTGTAACAACACTTCAAAATATGATACTGATTCTGATTAAGCTAATACTCAACTACTGGTTTTATACACTACTTTTAAGTTGCCTAGATCCGTATAATTCACTTATGATCCTAGATTGAATGTGTTAACTGTCAGCTCAAATGCTTTATTGTTATCAATTAATTAAAAGCTAATTTTTCGAGATAATGAGAATGTAACTAACGTTTAACTGGACAAACCTTACAATGCATGACATATCATAGAAGCATTTTAAACTATGATTAATTGCAGAATTTTAAATCTGTTTTTTTTTTTAACATTTAGACCTCTAATACTATCAAATAACTTCAGCTACAACATATGAAACTATTCTAAAGCTGATGCTAATATCAACTCAAAAATTAACAGTCCAGTCCGAGTTTATGGTTCAATTACAAATTTAGACTACTCCTAATGAATACAAGAGCCTAGTTAACTTCTACATCAATTATGCTCAATAAACACGAAACAACACAGTAAGACAGGAAAACATGTAAACTTCTTCATTTCATTTTTTTTCTTCAATTTCGAGATTACATCACAGTGATTGGAATGTACCTGGAAAACGAAGAGAAACCGATGAGATCTAATCGAGATATCAGAAATAGGAATCAACCACAGCAGTAAACAGCCTCAAACAAACAACAATCACAGTTCGATCAGAAAACCCAGCAAGGTAATGAATCACACAGCAAACTTGATATTCAAACCAACGTAACTCCAATTCAACAGAGCTTTGATCGCCAATAACCAAACAGAAGGAGAAACAGACATTGAAATTGAAATATATTCAATGGAACAGTGAGATTTTTTTTACGATTTTTTGGATTTTGAAATGATGAAGTATGCGAATTCAGATTGCAAATAGCAGAAGAGTATTTCTATGGATTTTAGATTTTTTCAGACTTTTCCAAACTTCCCAAAAAACTTGTTCAAGGATGCCAAGTAAGGCCTATTTATAGAACAAAAAGGGAGGGAAATTTTGATTTTTAATTTGTCAAACAGTCCCTCTTTTTATTTCAGATGTACCCTTAATACTTTCTAATTAATCGACTCTAAGCCCTTATTAATACAGAATTTTCTTTTTCCTCCCCATCTAGAATGTTCTTTTCTATTGCTCTTACCTTTTTACCCCTACTTCTAAATGATATTTACTGCATTACCCCTCATATTGTCCACATTACACCCACTTCCTAAATCTTATTACAATTTAACCATTTTTACATTCCTAAAATACCCCTGAACCCCACTCTTATTTACCAATGAACCGTACTGCTTTTACCCCTTAGATTTAACCAATATTACGAAATTATCCTACTGCTCTATTTCAGAATCCACACCCAGGATATAACCAGCTATAACCAATAACCCTAATTATTCAATCGATTAACACTTATTTATTTCAGAAACTAAAACTAGTCACAAACAAATTTACTGAAAATCAAACTTCTAATTAATATTCTCAATTTAACAATTCAAAACAAAGAGCGAAATTATAATCAGAATCTAAAAAAAAAAACCTAATCAAACAAGTATTCAATTTCTATTAACCTTGATTAATATCTATAAAATTTATCAAAGACTAGACAAAATTATTTAATTCCTAAAACCAATATCAGAATTTATTTATTAAAAATTTATTTTATTATTATTCCTTTAGTTTCAGAACAGTAGCAAATTTACCAAACAAAAATGGAAAAGCAATAATCAGAAAGAATCAAGAATCAAAGACAGAGGAACAAAAGAGCATACAAAGAAACAAAAAATAAAAATCAAAGAGCAAAAGGAAGGAAAACACTTAGCTTTTCGTTATTTTTTCTAGGCTTTTCTTTTCTTTCTTTCTTCCGTTCTTTCTTTCTTCAGACTTCTTGACTTTCCAGGCAGACCCTCTTTAATATATATTTTAGTTTTTTCTGGTGAGGTTTGGGACTTAATAACTTCAGATATGGGTTAAGGGAGTCAAGAGATGCTTATGGTGTGATTTTTGGGTAAAAGATTATTTGCCGGAACTAGGGTTCCGGCGACGTTCAATTGAATATTCGAGAGAAAGGAGGCTGATTCGAGACAAATGGGGTGCATGGGTCGGAAGAGGGCGTTGAGAGGTGTCTGGGGTGTTAGTGGTGAAGGGTTTGGCTTAAGTTGTGTTCGCCGGAGTAGGGCTCCGGCGACACTAAATTAAATATTCGAAGATTTTCGGGGTGTTTTGAGGGAAACGGGGTAGAGGCGTATAACAAGGGACTCATGGCAGTTCAGGGGTGTATTTTGGAGGTTGAACGGAGGAGATGGCGTTTCCCGCCGGTGGGGTTCCGGCGGGGTTAGGGGAAAGGTGAGGCGGCTAAGGTTTTTTTAACAGAGGAGAAGAAGGTTGAAATGAATGGTATGTATGTATATTTGATATATTAAAAGGCTATGGATGATTCCTGGCCGTTGGATTACATGGATCAATGGCCCAGATCATTCGAGCACCTAAACGACACCGTCTGCTTTAAATGAGATCTCATTTCCAGCCGTTAGATCATCAGGGATCAATGGCTAAGATTAACCCCTAGGAAGCTATATCGTTTGATTATTGTATCTATTAACCCTGTCCGTTAGATGCCTTTATTTCGACGGCCCAGATTAATTGACCTTAAATGGGGTCGTTTTGGTGTTATATTGGGTAGACCGGATATGGTCTTTTGGGCCTGGATTGGTATTATTGGTTTGGGTTGTTGATTTTGGCCCAATTGTTTCTTTCCCCTTTCTTTTGTATTTTCTCATTTTGTATTTTACCAATATTTTCCTTGTATTTTTATTGTACTTTTGGCATTATTATTTTCTGTATTTTTATTTCTTTTGTATTTTCTGTATTTTTTCTATTTTGTATTTTGTATTTATTTTACTGATTGTATTTCTATTTTTTATGGTAATCTTAATTAAAGTGCAAAATGTTATCTTTTCTTTTGATTTTTCTTTAAAATGAATTAATACTAAATTTGTAAAATTAAACCCCCAATGTATGTGTATATTTTTTGTATTTTTATATTTATTCTTTAGTATAAATTAAAATGCAACAATTAATAAAAATTTCAACAAAAAAATCCACAAAACTTGTAAAATAATAAGAAATTATTTATTTGGATCTTTTGGAATAAAATTGCTTATGGCAAAAATCACGTGCTCACAGGGCCCACTTATGTAAATGTGAATTTGGGCCCCAAATTTAAATTGGGCCCAAGTCAGACTGATTTTTCACGCAAGTTATGCTATAAAGATCCAATCCTTTCAGCCCATAAAGAAATACGTAAAGACCTCTCTTTAATAGAGGCCCAGGCCATCACAACAAAAGAAAAGAAAGAAGGGGCGGACCACCTTGAAGTCAGAGACAGAATCTGTGACGTCTCCTTACACTCCCAGAAAGATTCCGAAGAGACAGAGAGATCGTCCAAATCAGACACTGTAGCAAACATGGAGATCATCAATCCAGAGGAACAACACGAAGCTGAATCTCAGGAAAATATCTGCATGCAAATTGAGGATGGACACGTTTTGGGGGAGTAGACCATTGAATAAATTCTCCCTCTAAATTCCTTAATCAGTGAAGAAGAGGATGACGCTGACTTTAATGCACCAATCTGGGTGCATCAAAACATAATCATATTGAGTAAGGAATTTGGGGTGGAGTTTAAAGGTTGTGAGAAGGAAGATTTTCAATTATTTATGAAAATTGACATCAAAAGGAGTTCGAGTTCGAGTTCAATTGGGGTTGCTCTGATGGTAAGACAAGAGGGGTTGCTCTGATGGTAAGCAACTATCACTTCCAACCAAGAGGTTGTGAGTTCGAGTCTCCCCAAGATCAAGGTGGAAAGTTCTTGGAGGGAAGGATGCCGGGGGTCTATTTTTGGAAACAACCTCTCTACCCCAGGGTAGGGGTAAGGTCTGCGTACACACTATCCTCCCCAAACCCCACTAAGTGGGATTATACTGGGTTGTTGTTGTTGTTGTTGTTGTTGTTGACATCAAAAGGAGAAATGCAATGGAATCGACCTCATCGATTATGGAGACAGTCACCCTAAAAAATAAGCAAAGCAAAGCAAAGAAGTTAGGAATTTAGATATGGAGCAATTTCAAAAGTAATGGAACAAGGAGCTGGGGAAGATATATTGCCATAGACAATAAATGATGATCAAAATTGTTTCATGGAATGTTAGGAGGCTAAATAGATATAGAAAGAAGGAGTTGATAAAAAAATATAATGGGTAGTTGGAAGGCAGAAATCTATTGTTTTCAAGAGACAAAAGTAGAAAGGGAAATATGAGAGATTGTTTGAGACTTATGGGCCAGTAGGTGAGTGGAGTTTGCTCAATTAGAAGCTAGTGGGACTAGAGGGGGCATTCTAATTATATGGGACAGTAAGATATGAGAAGGAAAAATAAGTAGTGTGGGGATGTTTTCCATTACAATCAAGTTTAGTGGAAGATCACAAGAATTTCTTTGGCACCTATCCAACATTTATGCTCCTAATGATAGAGGGGAAAGAGAAGAAGTATGGTGGGAGGTAGGTGCTACTTGGGGGGCTATTCAATAGGCCTTGGGTGGTGTGTGGGGATTTCAACACTGTTAGATATCCATTAGAGAAGAACTGCAGAAATTTCAACAGGTCAATGACAAAGTTTACAAAATTCATCAATGATATAAGACTACTATACTTACAACTAATGGGAGAGAGGTTCACTTGGAAGAAAGGGGTTGATCACAATGTTGCTGCTAGACTGGACAGATTCCTAGTCTTTGAAGATGAGATGAAGGGTTCAGAAAAATCAATCAGTCTATTCTGCACAGAGTCACGTAAGACCATTTCCCTCTGCTACCGCAGAGTGGGAATTGGGAATCATTTAAGTCCTATTTCAAGTTTGAAAATTAGTTGTTGTTGATTGAAGTCTTCAACGAGAGAATCAAAGTTTGGGGGGAGTCTTTCTTATGTGAAGGCAATCCTGATTTTGTCTTAGCTTTCAAGTTGAAAGCTCTGAAAGGGAAACTCAAAGAATGGAGCAAATCAGCTCAAGGCAACTTGAAAATGCAGAAGTTGAGTATACTGGGCCAACTAGCAGAACTGGAGGAGACACAAGAAGTGAGGCCACTGAATGGTGAAGAGAAACTAAAAAAAGCAACCTTATTGATAGAATTCGAGGAAAATGCTAGGAAGGAAGAGATAGCGTAGAGGCAAAGGTCCAGAGCAGTATAGTTAAAGGAAGGGGACATAAATACAAAATTCTTCACAGAACTATCAATGCCCACAAAAAAAATACAACAACATTGACAATTACAAGTAAATGGTGAAACAGTGGAGAACTGCATATATTAAGAGATAGATGGAGGACTTTTATCAGCACCTATATACGGAGACTAAGATTTGGCAACCAAAGTGCAGCCTAAGGGACTGCCCCACCATTAATCCAGAAGATAACCAGATGTTGCTGAGTCTTATTGAACAACAGGAAGTATGGGAGTGTGTTAAAGCATGTGCATGGGATAAAGCTCCGGCCCCAGATGGATATACAATGGCTTTTTATATCCAATGCTGGGAAGTGATAGGATCGAAGGTTATTGTTGCTGTTCAAAATTTCCATGAAAATGAGACCTTTGAAAGAGTTTTAATGCAACTTTGGTGGCTTTGATTCCAAAGAAAGTTGGGGCCAAAGAATTAAAAGATTTCAGACCTATTAGTTTGTTAGGATGTTTCTACAAAATAATTTCAAAGATCTTGGCATAAAGGCTAAAAAAAGTCATTGGAAAATTGGTGGATACCCAATAGATGGCCTTCATTAAAGGAAGGCAAATCATGGATGTTATTCTGATTGCAAACGAGTATGTTGATGTCAGAATGAGGAGCAAAAAACCAGGCATTTTTTGTAAGCTAGATATTTAAAAGGCTTATTGATCGCTGCCAACTCCGCACTACTACAAAGTAGGAAGGGAGAGTCGCAATAGCTTTTACCCGATATGAGGGTCGGGATCGAATTCCTCAGAGAGCTAGAAATTGGAGTTGGGTATATGTCTAGATTAGAATAGTGTAATTGTTCCAAATGTCACTTCCATACATTTTTGGATTTTTGATTAATAACCACTATTATCAAATTATTAATTGAAACTAAAATTAAAGTACGAGATGATTGCTAAAGTTGTATCTAGCGGGAAGAAGGGCACTAGGGTCGTGACATCACCTAGGTGGCTAATTGACGGGTAGATGATACTAAGGTTCGATTGACATAATTGGGGCTTATGTTATAATCGTTGCACAATTTTACTCACCCTCACACCTCTCGGTAGAGAGAGTGATTTTGCCCAATTGACTCTCTCGAGACCAAATGGGTAGGCAAATTAGATCAAGCAACTAGAGTTCAAGTAGGGTAATTACTCTCTCGAGGTTTAACCCGTTAATTGGGACTATCATTTTTCATGAGTCCATCCCAATTCCTTGTTGGGTCAATATTGGAGACTTAGACTTTCTTTCTCAAGAAGAGTCAAATCCACAAAGCTCAAATCAGTGTTTGTAGCCACCAATTCATAGATTAAAATATAAAATCAACCTAAATAGCAAACACCCGTAGTCAATCTAACCTTAGATGGCAACACCCATCAATTACCCACACTAGGGTTAAGCCACAACCCTAGCTAATGAGTTTAGCTACTCATGCTTGAAGAAGAATATAAAGAAATAGATGAAGAACAAGACATATTAATTAAATGCTAAATTACAATACAAGAATATATCGTTAATTTGAAGCTAAGATGCCAAAAATGGCTACAAATGAGGTTCTCACGAGCGCAATTCAGTTCTGGAATTAACTGATGCCCTAAAAATGGCAAAATGTCCTATTTATACTAAGCTGAAAAAACTGGACAAAAATGCCCCTGCGGGGTCAGTGCGGGCTGCACTAGGCTCTTAGACTTCAAATCTTGGCTCTATGAACTTGGGCTCCGCGGACCGCGCAGAATAGACTGCGGCCGCGGAGGTCTCTAATACGGTTCGCACAAATATGACCGCAGACCGCACAACTTGAACCAAGGAAATTTTCACCTCTCTGAATTTCTCTTCTACGGACCGCACATAATGGTAGTACGGCCGCCGAGCCTTCACCGTGGACTGCACAATATGGAGTGTGGCCGCTTTGCTTGAAGCCTTGATTTTTATCTCTCTGAATCTACCTAGTGCGGACTGCACAGAATGAACTGCGGCTGCACTAGGTTTTATGCTTTGAATTATGCTCTCTGAATCTCCCTAGTGTGGACCGCACAAAGTGTAGTGCGGCCGCACTAGGCCTATTTGTCCTGAGTTTGCCTTGTCTTTGATACTTGAGCAGGTTTCACTCCCTTTAAGCCGAATTTTGATATTTCGTCACTTTGTCGATCAAACCTGCAATCAAGCATAATTTATGAGCCTTTTGGGACTATTTTGTAAGAATTTATAATCAAAGCTTAAGCAAGAAGGAGCATAAAACACGTTAAAATCCCTAGTTATCAACTCCCCCCCAAACTTAAGCTTTTGCTTGTCCTCAAGCAAACAAAATAAGACCCATCCCTTAAGGTAAAATCCAAGAATTTCCGGCTATCCTAAAGTAACCTCAACAAGCATCAATTGGAACTAACAATTGCCCTCAATACGAATGAATCATTAACAACATTTAAACTTTGAAAAACTATGGATCAACACAAGAGCATCAAGAGTTGACTCATTACATCAAAGAACTCTCTCAATTAATTGTGGAACCCAAACTCACACATCCTCAACTCTCCCTAAGAAAAACTCACCTTTTAGAATATTGGCACACAAATCGAGGTTAATGGGAATTCACTCATCTCTCTCAAGAAAAGGTCGCAAGTCCGGCTCTAGGTACCATATGCTTGCCCCTTATGTAAGTGTCCATTAATGCAAGCTTCATTCAACTCGAGATCATATAGGGATTTTGTGGAGTCATTGTGAAGGCTTTTAGGTTAGGGTAGGACATGTTTTTGTTCAAGTGAGTTCAATCTTCCCTTAAACACTTCTTTTGATTCATTTGGCACAACTCTCTTGACTCTTTGGGTCATTTCACTTCTTTATAAGGGGTTAGAGAGACACATTGTCACTCTTTCTTATGCAATTCAAACCGTTTCTCCTTTTTCAACTTTCCACACCTTTCTTTCTTTTGCTTTACTTGAATCCCTTTTTATTCTTTCTCATATTGAGCATTATTTTGTTTCTCTTTCTTTTTCATTGCCTTTCCTTTTCTTTATTTTTGTGCCTTGTACCACTTTGTTGTCATCCTCGTCTCTCCCCCTAAACTTATACTTTTGTCATGTGCTCAAGGAAAGAACGGGTGCCAAGAGCGGGTATATCTTAGAACGTGTATAGGCTTGTAACATGGTTCTTGAAAGAAGAAGGTCTAAGGCTCAAAAGGGTTAACTAGGGATCATATCATTGGTGGGCTATGGAATTGTTCAAAATGTCATATGGATCAAGGAGAGCCTATAATCATTTCTCAAGTCAATTTTCACTCAAGATTTCGTCTCAACAAACATTCAGGGCAAGTTTTAGACCAATGGCTCGGGACTTGGATTCACAATTCGATTTCTCACCACACAAGCTAGAGGATTTCCAAAGACATAGAGTCGGAGGCCCACATTGACCTTAGATATGATTTGAGCACAAAATGGTCCCGAAAAACTACTTGATGATTATCGGCCAACGCAAGAGTCTCAAGGCCACAACTTTCACCATCCTAAACATAATATTTTGTCTTTGACCGTGGGCTCAAAGGCAAATGTGCTAGGCCTAAGTGAAGCTTTGCTTGAGGTACCCTTAACTATAAACTACCGAAAACAACAAAAACAAAATTGGACTCAAACCCTTAAGAAGGTTGTCACGCCATCCATCATCGGGAAGAGCCACCCGGTTCACACAATACTTCACCTTTGGAAAGAACCATGGCATTAACAAAACCAAAGGCTTATTGAAAGTGCCAAAAATGAAACAAAATTCTACGAGCCTATATAAGAAGCTAAAAAACAATTTTTTTAACGAAAATAGATAATAGAATGAATATGTACAAAAGAGGAGTGAATATACAACGAAGGGTGAATGTATACAATAATGCAATTTTATATACAGACCAAAAAGAAGATAAAAAGTATGATAAAAGTAACTAAATGTAAAGTTATATACAGACCAATAGAAAATCAAAAGAAAGCATAAACTAGATCAATATATATATGCAGTCATCCAAGGATAAAAGTAGGGCACACCCCCTCAAATAAAAGTTGGCATTGTCTGCCAACTAAAGCAAAATAAGCACCAAAAAATATAGGGAAAGGATATGAAGACTCCCTAAGCCGTGTCCGTCTGCATAGGATCATGAGTGGTCCCTGGGTCCTCGGTATGCTCGGGAACCTCAGATTGGTTCCCGGTATCCTGCTGCTCAGCTGATGGGTCCTGGGCTTGGACCTGTACTGGCTCTTGCTCTGGTACACCCTGTGGCTGACTGGAGGAATCCTCCGTTGGGTCCGCCAATTGGATGATGACATCATTTGTACTAGGGATCTTCCTCCTCTTATTTAGAGGCCTATGTGTTTGTTCCGGATCTGTGGCTGCCGCTGGCACTGGTGCTGGAGCTGGGTCCTCAAACAATAAGTCTAAAGGCAGCTGGTATGCCTTCAGTCTCTCCACATCCGCCCTCAACTCCTTCACGGACTCCCTGGAGGCCCGTGTCTTGCGCAACTTCTTGTGATCCTTAGCAAGCTCCTTTAGAGCCTTGCCATGTGAATCCACTACCTTAATCAAGGTACTCTGGGTACTGAGGATCTTCTCCTAGTTTTCTAAAATCTTCTTCAATGCATCCTTAATGGAATGTGGGACCTATGTTGGCTGTGGTGCCGACTGAGCCTCAATGGTGGAGGTCAAGGTAGACAACTTGGATAAAGCAGTATACATCCAATTTTTCAAGCTCTGAAGAGTCTGGCTCAGCCGCTGAGCAGTGATAGGATGGGCCCGGGAGGATGGAATCTTTGGGCCAGCTGAGGTAGAAAGACCTGGAGGCAAGTCAGCAGAAGTGGAAGGTCCGGGAGGCATGGCAGCAACTGTGGAGGTAGGCTCAGTGGAGGCCTCTACCATAACTGGCTCTTCTGACTGGCCAGTTGGGGCAGAAGCAGGGGCCTTGTAGTTCTTGTTCTTAGGGTTGTCTGGCCCCTTCAAACTATACTATGAGAATGGAGCAACTGGTTTGGCCTTGACATCATATGGCTTCTTTTCCACCTCCAAGTCCCAGAAATACATAGAGAGGGTGTTGGGGTAAGGGTAGTTCCGGTCATGCTCCGCACCCACAAGATAGATGATGCGAGACATCACATTCCCCACATTGATGGGGTATCCCGCCATGATGGAAGCAACCAATACAGCCCGGTGGAGAGGAAGAGTCTGGTCATGTGTAATAGGATCCAACCGACTGCAAACAAAGGTCTCCCAACCCCTAGCTTCAAAGTTCAGGGTCCTCCTAAGTATTTTTACCCCCGAAGTCAACCACTCATGAACGGTACATGGGATTGCCAAGTACTGGGCTAACCATGGACGACCCCCCTCACCCATCTCCAACTTCGCCAAATTGTAAGGCCCCGTGAAATACCTACTCAAAAACCCGGATCCCGTGGTGCCAAGTTAGGAACATGTGTTAGAAATTAATAAATATGCTTCGCGACGAGCTTGCGAGCCATGACGCTGACCTTTTGGGATTGAATAATGCATTAAAAAGTCAAGAATACTTTTCCAGAAAAATGCAAAAAATGCGGTCCAGAATGCGGTCGCATAATTGAAATGCGGACCGCATATCTGCCGCAGAGTGAGGTAGAATGTTGGTTAAAGTTGAAGTTAGTTATGCGGTGCACTTTGCGAACGCAGAACATGAATGCGGATCGCATTCTTACCGCAGACTGAGTCAGAACGTATGGTTTTTGGGAGGCATTTTGCGGTCCATTATGCGAACTGCATGTTCATTCTGCGATCGCAGATGCGATCACATATTTTACTCGGGGCTCCAATTTTCTAATTTTTAACCCGACCTCCCTATCGATATATTCGACATTATGGCTCATTCTAAGCAAATCTTATGAGATTTTTAGAGAGGGAAATAGGGTCTTACAGGTGGAAAGTGCCCCCCCATCAAATTCTCTTTAGAATCTTGCTATATCCTTAAAACTAATCAACTGAAGGCTCCTGAATCTTCATCCCAAGAGGTAAGACTCCATCACCTCAGCTCATATTTGTATACTTAGCCATATGGGGTCATTAGGGAAGTAATTCATGGGTATGAGAATAAATCTCTTGCATGCATACCACCATAGAGTATTGGAAAGTAGTAAAATTAAAAATGAGGCAATTGGGTATACAAAATGATAGAAATTCCTCACAAAAAGGGGCCTAAGGTCATAATGCACCTTTAGTGTTTGACGATATGCTCGAACTAAGCTAGAACTTCAGTTTCGTCTCTATTTCTCAATTTAATTTGAAATTCTTGCTCAATAGATCGAAGCGCTAAGAGTTCCGGAAATTTGTAAAAGAGTAAGGAAAAGCTTTATTGAGGTATGTATGGCTAAAACCCCTTTTTATTAGAAATTGAGCTCCGTTGTCATTTCGAAAGTATGGTAAGAGTTAAATTGGCTAGAGTATTGATTGTCATTACGCATTAATTGAATTGCATATAGCTATACATATTCGTGAAGGATGTGCCTCAATGTGAATAATGCACAAATCTTGATAATTAGAGAATGATGAAAAGTATAATTATGTGTTGAATTACTTGGGCTATAAGCCGACATTGAAACAAAGAACTATTCATGCTAGCTATGTGCTCATTTACCTGTGATTTGTAACTTGAATTATCCTTGATATGTGTGGGATAGATATTTGAAGGTGTTGACTGATGAGAATTGAGTAATACCTCAAATGAGGTGACCTAGCCGGTCGGGTCGTGATCGGATACCATGCCGTACACATGGTGGTAATGTGCCGATATTGGATTCTGGATAAGGGAAATGAAATATTAATTGTGAGTAATACCTCCAATGAGGTGACCTAGCCGGTCGGTTCGTGATCAGACTCCGCTCGATATGGCGGTGGTAATGAGAACAGTGGTGAACACGTGACAGAAATGCCCTTAATCTATGTTGTGGAAATTGTTTGAAAGATTATATGAATTGCTTCTTTGATTTGCCCATATGTTTTGCTTGTATCCGTTTGATAGTTCTTTCTAGTAAAATGGTGTTTAGTTATACATACCAGTAGAATTCAAATGTACTGACGTCCTTTTTGCCGGGGGCGCTATATTCTTGTTATGATTGTAGGTGGATCTATAGCAGTCAATCTACTATCTCGTGAACATCATCATTAAATCTTCTTACTGCCTGGTAACATAAGAGCGTACCTTAACACCTCACATGAGTGCATGTCAATAGAAATGGTCACCTTGTGCATGAATATAAAGTCTCTCTGAAAAATTTAGATCCTCACGTCCCCGTCATATGAAGATCATGTGTCGCCATAACTTTTGTGCCCACTTGGGACATCCCGCAGTAAGTGGCTCACCTTGTCCTAGTATTATTGTTGCTCGTGGCATAGTCGTATATTGCAGTTGGGAGCTAATATAGCAAAAGCGTGTCCAACTTATAACAAATGTTTATCTCCCCGTTACACCTCCATAACACGTGCTAACTGTGTTCTCTAGTTAGTGAATTCATGGTGCTAGTTTTCCCACACTTGTTCGATGACCATAAGAGAACATATCCTTCTATGAGTCATTGTGACACTCTCTGCCCCGTGAGGACCTTTACTAGGCTTTCCGTCAAGACCAAGCACACCTTTGGGGGTTATTATAGCACAATGCCAGTTTCTCATGTTTTTCTGCCTTTCATTAGCATCTTGGAAGTTCTCAAGTTAAAATCTATGAAGAACTTATTAGGAACATCAGCAAACCCTCCACGGTTATTCTATACTATCTCATTGGGTTCCCGTATCACTTCAAGTTCATCAAAGGTTGATAGCATGTCGCAATTGCTGAGATCCAATGATCTCCTCTCGATAATGGATTATCTACACATGTGCTAGTCCAACGATCTGCTCATCAGACTAACTCTCGCCTATAGGTTTTGGGTTGACTAAGGAAAAATACACCTAGTGACACATTCATATGTAAAAGCCTTTCTTTCGGTCATGCATTATAATATCTCCCAATATGGATCGTAAAAGCTGGTTGTATAGAAGTGTGTTGTAGTGCTTCATTATGAAGTAGAGTTGCTAAATATAATTGGATTTTTGAATTCTGGAGTTATACATCACGTGACTACATAGAGAGACCTTCTTTCAAAAAAAAATGTAGCTTCTTATAATCGCTTTATATTACCACCGTTCCTAGTGGTTACGATCTAAAGGTTACTTCCATAAGGCTCTTTTCCTTCTTTTCAGTTGTCCTGCATCGTGTATTGTGTACCCGTAATCTTTGATGCAATATTACCTCGATGTCTCGACTAGTTATCCAGCGATATGATCTAATTTAATTAACCTTACTTTTATGTACTCTACAAGCGCCCTGAGAGTGGGTAAATTT
>MU744228.1:0-38568 GCA_026770625.1 Nicotiana glauca | reverse complement strand
TTAAGGACATGGTTCAGCATGATGATGCCAGGGATGTGACTATTGATAGTGATGGTGTGTTGAGGATGCAGGGCCTGATTTGCGTGCCCAATTTGGATGGGCTTCGGGAGTTGATATTGGAGGAGGCCCACAACTCGCGGTATTCTATTCATCCAGGTGCCACGAAGATGTATCAGGATTTGAGATAGCATTACTAGTGGAGAAGGATGAAGAGGGATATTGTGAGTTATGTAGCTCGGTGTCTCAACTGTCAGCAGGTCAAATATGAGCATCAGAGGCCCGGTGGTGTACTTCAGCAGATGGATATTCTAGAGTGGAAATGGGAAAGGATTATTATGGATTTTGTGAGTGGTCTCCCTCGTACCTCGAAGAAGTTTGATTCGATTTGGGTGATTGTAGATAGCCTGACCAAGTCCGCACACTTCATTCCGGTGTGTACTACCTATTCTTCGGAGCGGTTAGCGGAGATTTTCATTCGGGAGATTGTACGGTTGCATGGGGTCCCAGTTTCTATTATCTCAGATAGGGGTACTCAGTTTACTTCCCAGTTCTGGAGGACTTTTCAGCGAGAGTTAGGCACACAGGTAGAGTTGAGCACAACATTTTATCCACAGACGGACAGACAGTCCGAGCATACCATTCAGATATTGGAGGACATGTTACGTGCCTGTGTTATTGATTTTGGAGGTTCTTGGGCTGAGTTCTTGCCACTTGCAGAGTTTGCTTACAATAACAGTTACCAATCCAGTATTCAGATGGCGCCGTATGAGGCCTTATATGGGAGACGGTGTAGATCTCCGGTTGGTTGGTTTGAGCCCGGCGAGGCTAGACTATTGGGGATAGAGTTAGTTCAGGATGCCTTAGAGAAGGTGAAGGTGATCAAGGAGAGACTTCGCACAGCTCAGTCACGTCAGAAGAGTTATGCGGACCGGAAGGTTCGAGATGTATCTTATATGGTGGGTGAGAAGGTCTTGTTGAAGGTTTCGCCTATGAAGGGCGTTATGAGATTTAGAAAGAAAGGGAAGTTGAGTCCGCGGTTCATTGGACCTTTTGAGATACTTAGAAGGATTGGGGAGGTGGCCTATATGCTTGCTTTGCCACCCATCTTGTCGGGAGTGCATCCGGTATTCCATGTTTCTATGCTCCGGAAGTATGTTGGGGACCCGTCTCATGTGTTGGACATCAGTACAGTTCAGTTAGATGATGATTTGACCTATGATGTGGAGCCAGTAGCTATTTTGGGTCGTCAGGTTCGGATATTGAGGTCTAAGGACATAGCTTCGGTGAAGGTGCAGTGGAGAGGTTGGCCCGTGGATGGGGCCACCTGGGAGACCGAGCAGGAGATGCAGAGCAAATATCCTCACTTGTTTGAGACTCCAGGTATGTTTCTTGACCCGTTCGAGGATGAGCGTTTGTTTTAGTTGGGGAGGATGTGACGACCCGGCCCGTCGTCACGTGAGTTACCACCCTGTTTCCCCCACATTATGTTTCTCTATATTTGAATATCAGTAGTTGAGTTGATCGGATAGAATTGAATTGGTTTTAGTTGGAAATGAGGCACTTAGCCTCTTAGAAGGAAGCTTGTATTGGAGAAGTCAACCGGAAGTTGACTATATAGTTAGAGGGCTTGGATGTGAATTCCGGTAATTTGGTTAGTTTCGGGGGATGATTTGTGATTTAGGAGTGCGATCGGAATTGATTTTGGAGGCTCGGTGTAGAATTAGGCTTGAATTGGCGAAGTTTGAATTTTGGCAAATTCCGGTTGATAGGTGAGATTTTGATTCGAGGGTCGGAATGGAATTTCGAGAGTTGCAGTAGCTTTGTTAGGTGAATTTGGATATGTCTGCAAAGTTTCAGGTCATTCGTAGGTGTTTAGGTCGGGTTTTTGATCGAATGTGCAATTCGGAAGTTTTTAAGAAACTTAGGCTTTGATTTGATGAAAATTGAGGATTTTGATGTTAACGATAGTGTTTTGATGAATCGATCAAGTTTGGATAGGGTATTAGATTATGTCTGTGTCTGATTCGGGTGGTTAAACGAGAATTTTGAAGCATGTTGCAGGTCTGGTTTTTTATGGCTTTTGGTATTTCTGAATCTGCGGAAAAGGAGCCGCAGAAGCGGTTCCGCATATGCGGCGGGGAGGTTGCAGAAGCGGGCAGGCGTGGCCCAGGGTATTTCTGCATAAGCGGACAGGGGTCGCTTCAGCGGGTCCGCATAAGCGGATATTGAGTCGCATAAGCGAAGCCTGGCATCTTAAGTGAAAACAGCATAAGCGGTCATTTGGCCGCAGAAGCGGTCCCACATAGGCGGTGGCGGGACCGCAGAAGCGAAACCTGGCAGGGGTTTTAGTGAACAGTGGTTCACGATTTTTGAAAGAGAAGAAAATAATTTGGACTTCGGACTTAGGCGATTCTTGGGCGATTTTGAAGAGAATTCGAAGGGGTTTCATCAGGTATGAACTATTAGACTCGGAATATGTTATTATGATGTGAAAACATGGATTAATCACTAAAATTCAAGGAATTAGAGGGTAAAAATGGAGGTTAGGGCTTGGAACTTAAGGGAGTTTTAAATTGGGTTTTCATAGGGCAATTGAACTCCGATTTTAGTAAATTTGATATGTATAGACTCGTGGAGAGACGAGAAATCCGGTGATATAAATTTCGTAATTTTTCGAGAAGTGGGCTCAGGGCTCGGGTTTTGCCAACTTCGTAATTTTTGGTGTTTTTCGAGTCTTTTCGATTGGGTTGTGTTTCTTTAGCCTATTGTAATGTATTCATTGTGGTTTTGACCAGATTCGACGCGCGAGGAGGCGTATTTGAGAAGAAAAGGCATATCGGACTAGTCTTGTGGCCGGCTTGAGGTGAGTAATAGATGTAGATGATGACATGAGGGTTTGAAACCCCGGTTTATCACACTGTGATGCTATATTGAGGCGAGACACGCACTCCATGACGAGTGCAGGGTAGTTTGTGGTTGGGGACTATGTCTTAGTCCGACCGAGTGTTATTCATACAGTGTTATTGGTTAGAAATTGGTTGGTAAACATCCTACTTGGATTGTTATGAGTATATTTGGGCTGTATGCCGACTATTTGGATCTCTTAGGGATTATTATCACTGTTTCCATGATGTTTAGCATGTTTTCATGATATCAGTCCTGAGTTAAACACTGTCTCAAAATGACTACCAAATTTCTAAGGTTTTAAACATTAAATCTATAATTTCTGATAATTGGAACTGAAAATGGTAAGTTTGACTGTGCCCGTATGGCTTGCATGCATATAACTGGACTGATTGTGGATCGGGCTGCACGCCGCAGAGAATGTTACGATGATATTGCGCTTGGGCTGTAGGAGCCCCTCCGGAGTCTGAACCCCCATAGTGAGCGCGGGAACCCAAATGGATCGGGCTATACGCCGCAGCGGTCATGTGCATTGCATTGCATTCATGTTCTGATGTTTATCTGATCTAGTTGTTTTGTCTTGTTGTCATTTCACCGTTAACTATGCTAAATTGTTAGTGTTAGCTTTACATTGTGGTATTTTCGGGATTTCATACTTTCAGTCATTATATATGCATATTACCACTGAGTTGGAAGTACTCACTTTACTCCCTGCACCATGTGTGTAGTTTCAGGTGTCTCGGGAGCATAGTTGAGCTTTTGCTGCTTCAGAGTTTCTCAGGAGTTGTCGAGGTGGCTGCCTGACATTCGCAGGACCCGACTCCTCCCCTATCCCTTATTTATTTCCACATTTGTGAATATCAGTATTATTGAGGATTTATTATTTTGTTATCTTAGAGGCTCTAGACTCATGACCCAGGTCCTTGGGAGTTTTATTGACAGTTGTTATGATTTCCGTATTACTTCTGTCTATTATCACTGGTTAGAACTATATTATTGATAAATTAAATGCTATAAATTGGAGATGGGTTGTGTGGTGGAGTTGTGAGTGCTATATAGTCGGGCTTGCCTAGCATTTGTGTTGGGCGCCATCACGACCGAGATTGGGGTCGTGACAGAAAATAATCACTATTATTTTTATCCCCACGGTGGGCGCCAAACTGTTTACCGTGAAAATGGTACCGATAATTAAATTTGTATAATGGGACTCTAAAAATACGTGATCTATTCCTGAGCTAGTTGTAGAGCAGATAATGCTAGTAATATGAAACTTAACGATGGAGCACGAGCTAAAGCGAGATAATGATCGAACCGAAGGGCCTGCTGCCCGGATGTAGGCCTGGCCGATGGGGACTTCGGGGTCGACTTCGAGGTCGAGCTTGAGCTATCGGGGATAGTCAAGGATGGTATAACAGTTAAAGATGCAATCAAACAAGGCTATTTATAGCCAAAACTAAGTTATATGATAAAGAAGAGATATAAGCGACGGATATCGAGGTATCCTCGGATTAGTGAGAGCCAATAAGTTTAGAAAGAAGAGAGAGAGAGAGAGATATTATTGCACTTGTAGAGAAAAAGAGCAACATCAGTCCCTTACAAGGTAGGGCGAGACCCCTTTATATAGGAGGGGAACTCGGCTATAAGTACATATGTATTAATTACAAAATACGGAGATGTGACGACTTGATGTGATGCCTCAGCGTAAGCCCTGGATAGGCCGGTCCTGTCAGATTTAGCAGCATGTCTTGGGAGCTTCCCCTTTTTTTCCTGGTCTCAGCCTCCGTGTGGCCTCGAATCGGGCCTTGGCAAGCCCCGAGGGAGAGGACTAAGTTGTGGCTTCATATCCTTGAGGTCTCGAGGCATCTCCCCGATATGGCTTGATAGCGAGAAATCAAGCCCTCCGGTTTCACCACGTACATAATTAACTAAATTAATTTAACTAAAAAATGCATATGAAATTACTAAAGTATTTTTTTGGTTGTAATTTTATTGTATTAAATTTTATAACTTGATAATTAATTAATTCCTAAAAATGAAAATGAAAGTGTGACAATTTTTTAAGATTTTCTATAATTTAAAGTATTAAACATCCATAAAATGCAATTAAATAAAGAAAAACTTCTAAAATTCATAAAATTATTCCTGATTTATTTTTTTAGGATTTATTTTCATGTAGGGTAAAAATAAGGTGCTCACACCCATGCTATTCCTAATTACCCCCCTTCCCCCAAATTCCACCTACTCTTGATGTTGGGTATGCTGCCCCAGCAGTATTGAGCTTATATGTGCCAGTAGGGGGTGACATCCACTTGATGTGGATTTAAGTTCTTTCACTCTTTTCCCTATGTTGCACATCAACATGGTAGTATTCTGTGGCTCTAGAAAAGATTTGTTTAATCAGGACAATGTTCTTTTTGTTCTCAAAGAGGTTGTTGTTCCTAGTGAGCCACGGGCCCCAAAAATAGAAAGGTAGAAGGGATTTCCAGGTGATAACATTGTTAAACTAAATACTCTTGACCTTGTTCCATGTATCCTCCAATGGATCATTGAGAACATAAGGTGTGGGTGGGAGGATTTATTGGTACAATCCATAGTTAGGGAGTGCCAAAATCCTCTTGCGTTGGAGCATTCAAGAAGATGTGGTTGATGTCTTCCAAACCAGAGGAACAGAAATGACATAATGGGCTAACATTTAAGCCTATGTGGTTTAAGTGAATGGCTCTGGGCTAACATTTTCATGAATTTCTTCATCAAGTCTATGAATTTCAAGGTAGAAATTATGAGTTTTGTGTAGAATTTAGAAATTTTATAAAATTGAGATTTAGACCTTTAATTAAGGTCAAATTTTGAAATAAATCACATAATTGGGCTCGGAGATAAATGTGTATCGAAATTTGGTCTGAATCTCGAATTTCGGCCAAATGGGTCCGGGGTTAACTTTTTAAAATATGATCAAAATTAAACCTTTTTCATTCGTAGGTAGTTTCTAAAGCTTATTTTGGACTATTTAAATGATGTTTGGCTAGATTTGATTAGTTTAGAAGCTTGTTCTAAAGGAAAATTATGAATGTGGATAGATTAACCCATAATCATGAGAGAAGCGAGAAGAATGTGAACCCTAATCTGAGAGGAAGAGAGAAAAGAGACATGTGAAAATATCTGAAGAAGAAAATGAATTGACTTATCTTATTATTAGAAACTTTTAGTTACATATATCTAATACACCAAAATAAAAATATAGCTGGGCTACTTAATACAACGGGCCACTAATTATACAATTGGGCCGAGTATTTCTTCAAATCAAATGTTAAGGTGGCTGGCCCAATATTTTCAATACCCCCCCCAAGATGGAGGGTGTAGACACTCCAAGCTTGCACAGAAAGTGATGATGTAGAGGGATAGAGAGAAGTTTGGTCAGCATGTCTGCAAGCTGAGTAGAACTAGGGACAAAGATCAAGGAAATCAGACCTGAATATAGACTATCACAGACAAAATGGGAATCAACTTCAATATGCTTCGTGGCATCATGAAATACAGGGTTCTTGGCAATATATAAAGATGCCTGGTGTCACAGAGAAGAGAAACGTGCCCAGAAATATACAACCCAAGATTCACTAAGTAAGCGCATCGGCCAAGAAATCTCAGTCACAACGATTCTCAATGACCTATATTTAGCTTCAGCTGAAGAAAGTGCCACAATAGGTTGCTTCTTACTTTTCCAGGAAATAGGACTACCCCCAAGAGTGATATAAAAACCCGATACAGATCTTCTAGATATAGCACAAGCAACCCAATATGAATCTGAGTAGGTTAAAAGAGATAAATTAGAGCTGGCAGATAGGAGAATAACTTGTATAGGGTCATTCATGAGATATCTCATCACATGAAGGGCTGCTAACATATAGGCAATATGTGGAGCTTGTAAAAATTGGCTGAGATGTTGGACTGAAAAAGAAATGGCAGGCCTAGTGTGTTGGAGAAAATTGATTTTGTCAACCAATCTCCTATAGGTGCTAGGATCAGAAATGAGATCTCCCATATCAGCAACCCATTTCACACTTGGATCCAAAGGGGTGGAAACAAGAGTGAAATTTTCACAATGGAATTCTACAAGGAGGACGAAAGTGTATTTTTGTTGGCACGTAAGATAGCCTTATGGATGAGGAGTAATTTCTAAACCAAGGAAGTAATGAACATTCCCAAGATCTTTTATCTTGAAAGTTTTATCCAGGAAAGACTTCAGAGAATTCAATTCACACACATCATCACCAGCGAATAAAATACCATCCACATAGACAGTAGTTGCCACCAAGGGGGAACCGGAAGACATAATGAAGATAGAATAGCCATTATTATTGGAAGCATAACCTAAGGAGATCAAAGACTCAAATAATTTGGCAAACCATTGTCTAGATGCTTGCTTAAGTCCATTAAGTAATTTTTTGAGTATGAAAACCGAGGGAGAGGAAGAGGAAGAGGAAGAGGAAGAGAAAGAGGAAGATTCAGAGACTACAAGACTGTATGCGGTGAAATTAAGGGATCTATTTCCCGCCATTGAGGTACATCCGGAAGGTCACATCAGTATCTCAAAACTGTGGGATCATGATCGAGACCCCTCCCTCGAGGATCGTCCGCAACCATGCAGAGACTCCAAGGATAAGGGATATGTTCGCGACCCAATGAACGATACAAATACGGGGACCCCCTAGGCAAGCGGCTAGGGTCAATATGCACTAGTGTCGTACCTAGCCATCCCATCCCCATGCCTTTGCATTTAATACACTTCATACTATATGGTATTCCCTCTCCTATATATGGGGAATCCATACCACCTTGTAGGGGACTGATGTTGCTCCATTTCTCCACAAGTGCAATAATCTCTCTCTCTCTCTTTTCTTTCTAAACTTATTCGCTCTCACTGGCCCGAGGTCATCTCGATATCCATTGCTTTTAGACATGTTTTTCATGATATAACTTAATTTTGGCTATAAAGAGCCCCGTTTGATTATATCTTCAGCTGTTATCCCATCCTCGACTATCCCCGTTAGCTCAAATCCGACCCTGAAGTTGACCCCGAGGTTCCTCATCGACCAGATCTATATCCGGGCAGCAGGACCTTCGGTTCGATTATTATCTCATTTTAACTCGCGTTCCATCGTTAAATTCCATATTATTATCATCAACTACTCTAACAACTAGTTCGGGAATAGATCACGTGTGTTTAGAATCCCATTTACAAATTTAATTATCGTTACCATTTTCACGGTAAATAATTTGGCGCCCACCGTGGGGCTAAAAATAATAGTGATTATTTTCTTGCTAGTTTCATTGCACAAATGCATATTCTCTTTCACACCTTTTCTTGTCCAAGATCCTTTGATTTCAGGTCAAAATGTCTGGCTCGGTAAACGGAGTCGAGAACGATCGCCTCGAAGATCACAAGGAAAATGGCGTAGCTATCCCGCCCGCCAGAGCACCACTACAGAATACCATTAGCGTGCCCAGACCAATTCTAGCGGACGCGGACTCTCAGGATGCATAACAAGTCAACAAAACTTCTCACACCGACAGGAGCGTATGGCACAGCGACCAACAGGAAGCTCAAAAAACCCCGTCCCAGGAAGAACAGGAAGTTAGTCTTCATCTTATTTTTGAAATGTTGCAGAAAAAACAACTGGCCATTGCTCAGTTGCAAAGCCATTCGACAACTCCCAGCACAGCAGCACCGGAGATAGCCCCCCAAGTACCCGAAAGATCAAGCAATAACGGGTCAGTGGCTGACCCCGCCATAGTAAAGATGCTGGAGGATGTCACCAAAAGGATCGAATCAGGAGAAAAAATTATTGCAGGCAATGATAAAAAAGTTGAGACCTGCAACTCTAGGGTGGATCATATCCCCGGAGCACCCCCGGTCCTAAAGGTTTATATTCAAAGAAATTCGTACAGAGGCCATTCCCCGTGGAAGCGGCCCCAAAGCCCATTCCTAAATAATTCAGAATGCCGGAACTCCCTAAATACAACGGTACCACCAAACCCAACAAGCACGTCACTGCCTATACCTGCGCAATAAAAGGCAACGATATAAAGAATGACGAGATCGAGTCCATATTGCTGAAAAAATTTGGAGAAATGCTTTTAAAGGGGGCCATGATGTGGTATCACAACTTGGCTCCCAACTCCATAGATTCATTCGCTATGTTAGCGGACTCCTTTGTAAGAGTGCACGCTGGCGCCATCAAGGTATCAAGAAGGCAGTCCGACGTGTTCAATATTAAGCAAAGGGAGAACAAAATACTGTGAGAATTCGTGTCTCACTTCCAGATGGAACGGAAGGAGCTGGCGCCAGTCTCCGATGTCTGGGTAGTGCAGGCTTTCACTCGGAGCCTGAAAGAATAAAGTTTGGTGGCCTAGAAGTAGCTGAAGCAAAACCTAATCGAATATCCGGTAGTGACCTGGTCGGACGTCTTGAAATCGAGGTTCTTCCAGAACCGATGATAGGTCAGGCAAAAATCTTTTAAAATACCTTAACGAGCAGAAAACAAATCCTACAAAAAGCTAAGTTAGCCTTCAGGCCACATATTAAAAAGTATCTACGACCAAACAGTGTAAGAGTCATTGTCACCAACTAAAAAAAATTGACAACTTGAGGATTAAAGTGAGCTCGAATCGTAAACCGATTCGGAGATCAGATCTAAAATAGTTAACTAAGAAAGCCTCCGGGCCATATATAGAAAGGTCTCAACGATCGAAATAGCATAAGAGGCACTATCACCGGCCTGAAAATACTTAAGGGTCAATTAAAGCTCGAATCGCAATGTGACTTGGAGACTAGACCCGAAATAAACATAAACTACAATATCCTTATGGGCACTGCATAAATACCACTGTCAACTAGCCGAGCGAGACTCTGGGCCGCGTAACTATTAGGTCACTTTGGATCGAAGCACAAAGGGACATCGTTACCTGCCCACGTAGGTAGGAAATAAAACTTTAGGGTCAATTAAAGCTCGAATCGCAACGCGACTCGGAGATTGGACCCAAAATAGGTTGAAACAACCAAACGCCCAAGGGTTGGAAATAAAAACCATCATCGCCAACCCAGACGAACGCTAAACTCAAGGGTAAATTAAGCTCGAGTCGGATCCCGACTCGGAGACTGAACCCGAAGATAGTTAAAGCATGTAAGCCTAAGGGCAAATCCGGGATCGAATCGATCCAATTGAAACTCCAACAAGCAGAAATATAGAAGATACAAGTTGTGGGGTTCCCCCTCCTATTGCTATATACTGACGATGAAGCGCAACCCCAACCTGCATAGAATATTTAAAACTGTATAGACACAACAAATAAGGAAGGGAACGATCATTCCGCTTTTTTCGGAATTCATAGACTGGCGGTCTCCTCCTCATCGTCCTCAGCATCGGACTGTAGGAATTTAGCATCATGCTCCTCTCCTTCGGCTTGCTCGAT
This sequence comes from Nicotiana glauca, assembly GCA_026770625.1. NCBI lineage: Eukaryota > Viridiplantae > Streptophyta > Magnoliopsida > Solanales > Solanaceae > Nicotiana > Nicotiana glauca. Next base: position 28,194 of record MU744228.1, on the reverse strand, counting down.
CTCCCGTGAGAGATCAAAGCCCCTAGCATGAATCTCCTTAAAGATTTCCCTCCGGGTCTGCACCTCACGTACTCTTTGCTATTTTTGACACGATCGAGGGTCTTCTACAACTCGGATTTAGCGACAACGACGCTCCTCGAATAAGCTGCCATTTTTTGCCCCGCCCTGGTATTATTTATCACAACCTCGGCTCAGATATTCATCACCTCAGTTTTCACCCTCGAAAGTTCAGATGAAAGTTTCATGATCATCTTCGCCCGAGCAGAATCATTCGCACGAGCAGCCTGGATTTGGGCCTCAAGAGCGGAAGCCCCAGCCTGAGCCCTCTGTTTGGCCTCAGAATGGGCATTCACATGCGCCTGTAGCTCGATGAATTGACGATTGGCTTTGCCAAACTCGCCCCAAAGTTGTTCCACCTCATTCGCTGTTCCCTTCAACTGAAACAACAACACGTCAAGATGGCAAGACAAAATGGGAATACAGGTCAATGCAAGATGCAGGATACCAGTTTCTCCAAAAAGGCCTCCCGAACCCGACTCCAGTCCACCTCATGTCGTAAAAAGATGAGATCACTTTCCTTTGCCGCACAATGATGTTTGAGGGATTTCTCCCTATCTCGAGCATCCCGCAACAGGGCCTCAAAATAAAGCAGTTCGACTTTGAGCCTGTCAAAATCCAGAGAAAGAAAGCCAAGTAAACAAAAAGAAAAGAGAGGAGTGCAATGCCGAAACATCCTTACAACGACTGAAACTCACCATAAGGCCAAAGCGGTGAGCCTCGCCTAGGGCCAAAGCAACGTTTGACGATGCACTAATCCCGGAAAATTACTGGTCAGCCGAATCGCTTCCCCTTAACCGCTGCAAAGAAGGCATCTCACCATAGGCCTTCTCGTACCCTGGGGCATCTTTCTTTTCTCAGATGCTCCTTGACCCCGGGGCCGACAATCTCTCTTCCTCCCTCAAGGGATTCAACCTCGCTTCAAAGAGACTCTCGGCACCTGCAACAGATAAATCAGATGAGCCAGCAAGAATGAAGCCGCCCTTTAGGGGGCGAGATGCCAGACACCTACCATGATGCTTCGCCTCCCACCTCTCCTTTGATAGATCTCGCCACCGATGCCTATCGTAGGGAGAGCAAACTGCTAGCTTACGGGACCGTTCGGCTAAGTCAGGGATCTCACCGGGAAACCAATGAGTTTCTATAAACAAAGAACAGAAATATACCGTTACAGGGCCAACCCCATGCTGAGTTAAAAGATAGTTCAAATGAAGCACTTACATGTGAGGTTCTATCTCTCAGGGAACGGCAAAAACTCTTCGGGGATAACATCGATCGTCCAGATTTGCACGAATCGATTCATCCATCCGCGGTCCTCATCCTCCTCACTGCCGATCACAGGAGCTCGGGTGGATCTATGATGAAGAGCAATCAGGCCCGATAGTGCAACGACCGACACAACCTCATGAGGTGGCTGTGGGTGAATTCTATCCCGGCCCAGCCAGCAAAATATCTCATCAACTACACTAATCTCTAAAGAAAGGGATGAACCTACACCAACGTTACTTGATACCTCCTGTAGAAATCAAGCACGAACTGGTCTGGGGGACCCATCGCAAGAACGTGAATATACACACTCAAGAACCCCTCAACGTGTGTCTTGATACTCTCCTCGAGGGAGGGTTCTCGCAAGATCACAACTTCCCCCCATTCTCACTCTTTTCTGATCGTCTCGAGGTATTTCTCCCTCACCAATGAAATAATCCTAGACATATGCTCTCGATGGCCTGGAACATTTGGAGGTCTCCCCGGTGTGAAAACTTTCTTCGAGGCAGGGCGACTCGAATCTCACTCTCCCGATATCGGGGGCGTGCCGCTGGTATGAAACAAAGGCGGAGCACAGCAGGGACTCCCCTCTGTCCGAGGATCAGCAGTCGAGGTAGCGGCCATGATAACAGTAGAATAAGGCAAAGAGGATGAGGATCCTGACAAAAACTTTCTAAAGTAGGGGAGCGAAAGGATTCGCACAAAGCACCAGGTTCTGCAGAAGAGACAAGCTTATCAAAATTGCAAAATCGCCGCTTGAAGGGTGGATGAGCGAATTTTGGCCGCATTAATGTCACCTTCTCCTTGGGGAGTGCACTAGCAGAATCATTCTAGGCTCCCACATAACTCGTAAAACTGAAGGAGCTCGGGAGATCCCTGACGTCATAAAAATCGAATCGGAAGGAACTATCGATTCCATACAAAAAAGGCTCGGAGACTACTCCTCGCCATTATCATCTTTGTCCTTATCGGGGGTATTTAAGAGCGCCAGTTTTCCCTCCACAACACGAGCCTCCTCTAGATTAGCACACAGCTCAAAGCCTCTGGTCTCGAGTTCTTCCAGGGTCTCCCTCTTCACATCAACTTTGTCATACTCGATGGATCAAATTAGTCTTTGCTCGGCTGCCATGGACATGTCGCGAACCATCGTATGCGCCGTGGTCGCATCCTCCTTATAAGTAGCAGCATCTCGTCTGTCCTCAGACTTGGCCCTGGCCAGTGATGATCTCCCTATGAGTGTCCGAGAGAAGATCTCGCGATATTTCCAATTCCCCAGCCACAACCTCGTTCCACTCTTCCAGCCCGGAGATCTCTACCTCCAACTGAATAATCTGTGAGCTACTATGCTTGAACTATGAAGAAGGGCAAGTCGATGAATATATGAATCCAGAACATGTGTGAATGCGGGGAAAAGGGCGGGTATGAGCAAGGCAGAATACCTGAGCAGCAAGAGCGGCCTTCTCCCGGAGCACTGCCTCCAAAGCACCCCGAAGCTCCCACAACTCTTTATTCCCCTGGGCACCACGAGCTTTCGAGTCATGTAGCTTCAAAGCAATGTTATTACGCTCCTTCTCGCGACAAAAATGTTCCGCTCAGAGTCGAAGAATGGCATGATCATACATCTCTTTACACTACGGCACAATGTGAAAGATAAGAGATGCGGCAAATAAATGCCCGATAATGAAAAGGAACACCTAGGGGAAAAATACACCTGTTGCATGGACGTCTTTCTCGCTTTAATGACGTTGGAACTATCGAGATCAGCCCTGTCGATTACACCATAAAAAATATTGGCAATAAAATCTCCCCCTTTGTGAGTAGTCCCAGCTTTGATGCCGAACATCCTTTTGGCATCCCTCAGCTCCCCAGATGAAATTGGATAGTTCGAAATAAGGTCGTTCAATTCGCCGATTTCTCCAAATAGTGACCCACGCTCCTGGAAGGCCCCGAGCTTCGGTCCCTCAGGATCAACGCCAACTGTTCTCCTAGCAAAAGCAACGTCGAATCTGATCGTATAATTCGAAGCTACATCATCGCCCTCTTTAAGGATCCTATGCCCATCAGCTCGGCCAGAGCCAGCCGTTTCAGATTCAACAGCCTTCGATCGGGGTGCCCGCAAATCTCTCGCATTGGACCTTGTTATCCTCCTCAATGGACTTCCTTTATCATCCTCCCCCTCAATATCAGGGGTTGACCCAGAGGTTAGAGCAGCAGTCCTATCAGGACGGGCAACAGTTGCTCTGCCCTTCCTTTTCCTGTTCGTATCAGGCTCCAAGGCCTTTGCTTCGCCATTGGGGGGCGACCTCATCAACATATTCTCACCGAGACCTGTACCAATACAATAACCATGATACAATTTTGATAAAGGGTTCGGAAGGAAACACAAAATGCAAAGCACTGATGATAGGGGAACCTCACCGTGATTCTTGGTCACCCAACGCTCCTTATCCAGGACGGTCCAAGACCGAACGTGATACGGGAACTTTTCTTCCAAATTCCTGATCCATCCTGACAAATCTGGGGCCACTTCCGGATGCCAAACAGCGGCTGCAGGAAGCACAAAAAGGTTATTATGACAAATGAAAGGGTAGTCGAGAAGTGGTTAAAGGGAAATTTGCTTACGTTGAGCATTCCACTACTCCGAAAAGGGCATCCTCTGGGCCGAAATGACGTCTGAGGTCCTCACTTGGATAAACCTGCTCATCCATCCTCTATCCTTCCTCTCATCAACGCTCGTGAAAAAAGACTTTTTAGAACGGTGGAGGAGCTTGATCAAGCCTTGATACAGCCGAGGGCGATACAGTCTGATCAAATGGCTAAGGGTAAAAACCTCACCTTTAACCCCTTCGGTAAAATGCCTGAGCATCAACACTATCCTCCAAAAGGATATTTAAATCTGACCGAGGGTCACCTGATATCGGGTGCAGAAGTCAAGAATAACCGGGTTGATTTCCAAAGAAGGAGCTTCAACAGATTTATCAGGACCTAGTGTGAATAGGTAAGTATATATATGAAGGAAGCCAGCCTTGAAGTCGGTTATGCTATCATTTCGGCCGGGAATATCTACCTCCACTGTCTCTCTCCACCGGCAGTCCCCCTCACTTTGCTAACATCGATCACAATGCTAAAATATTGAGACACGTGCTCACACCGACCCGACATAGATGAGGGAGTCTCAATGTCGAAATCATTCGATGTGTCAATATCAAGTGGAGTCCATTGCTCTAAAATGGGAATTGATCTGTCGTCTCCCTCTGGTAATCGGGATGACGATGCAGTATCATTCCATCGAGGGACCGTTCTAGAAGTCCTAGCCAAAAAAAATATTAAGAACCCTTTTGCAAAAAGAGGAAAGGATATCAACTAGCAGAATTCTGATTTGCGGGCTTGTGAGAAGGGTGAAGATGGGAAGTGTCTAGCAACCGGTGCATTCATAGAAACCGCTGGGGAAGTAGAAGAGACGAGCCTACGACAGTTCATGGGTTTCTCGATTACCGCATCTGATGGCGGACCTCCACGGTTCTTTGGGGCATGGTATTTTATGCTCTTGGATGATTGACGTCATGAAAATGATGACCTCAAGACGATGATTAAATATCATTTCCTATTACTTCGTTCTAGGAAACGCAAAGACTATCTGTATGTGGTGAAATCAGAGGGATTTATTTTCTTCCATTGAGGTACATCCGGAAGGTCACGTCAGTATCTCGAAACTGTGGGATCAAGATCGAGCCCCCTCCCTCGAGGATCGTCTACGACCCTGTAGAGACTCCAAGGATAAGGGATCTGTTCGCGACCCAATGAAGGATACAAATATGGGGACCCCCTATGCAAGCGGCTAGGGTTAATAGGCACTAGTGACGTGCCTAGCCATCCCATCCCCATGCCTTTGCATTTAATACACCTCCTACTATATGGTATTCCCTCTCCTATATAAGGGAAATCCACACCACCTTGTAGGGGACTGATGTTGCTCCATTTCTTCACAAGTGCAGTAATATCTCTCTCTGGTCCTTTTCTTTCGAAACTTATTCGCTCTCACTACCCCGAGGTCATCTCGATATCCATCGCTTTTATACTTGTTTTTCATCATATAACTTAGTTTTGGCTATAAAGATCCTCGTTTGATTATATCTTCAAATATTATACCATTCTCGACTATCCCCGATAGCTCGAATCCGACCCTGAAGTCGACCTCGAGGTCCCCCATCGACCAGACCTATATCCGGGCAGCAGGCCCTTCGGTTCGATTATTATCTCATTTTAACTCACGTTCCATCATTAAATTCCATATTATTAGCATCAACTACTCTAACAACTAGCTAGCGAATAGATCACGTATTTTTAGAATCCCATTTACAAATATAATTGTTGTTACTATTTTTACAGTAAACAAAGATCATGAGGGATCTTTATATAAACCTCCTCAAGGAGGTCACTACGAAAATATGCATTATTAACATCCAATTAGAAAATAGTCCATCCTATCTTAATAGCCAAGGTAAGTAGACATTTAATTATGGTAAGTTTGACAACTAGTGAAAAAGTCTCAGTATAGTTTATCTCTTCTTTCTGAGTATCTCCCCTAATCACTAATCTTCTTTATATCTTTCAATAGTGCCATCATATTTCTGTTTTATCTTATACACCCATTTACAAGGTATTAGTTTCTTATGAGGAGGAAGGGGAATAATATCCCAAGTTTGGTTTGCATCAAATGTCTGAAATTCTTTAGTCATGGCCTCCTGCCAAGCAGGATTAGAGACAACTTGTTCGTAAAATTAAGATTCATGCATATGCAATTAACAGTAGACACCTTGGTGGTTAAAGGAGCAGGAATAGGAGCAGGGGTGATAGAGGTGCAAACATAATCCTTAAGGTAAGCTGAAGGATTAACAATTCCGCGAGACTTCCTAACTTCAGAAACTAGAGGGCGGGAATGGAAAGGCTGAGTAGGAGTAGGGAAAGGAGAAGGAGGAACAACAAAAGTGATGGAAGTGGCGGAAAGTGTAGGAGGATCAACATGAACTGGTGAATATATGTTCACATTATAGGGAGGAGAGAGGTCAACAAAATCAGGTGGAGGAGTAAAAATAGGGGAAGAATAAGAATGGTAAGAGAATATGTGTTCATGAAAGACCACATCCTCGGATAAAAAAGTAGAGTGATTAGATAAATTTAATAATCTGTAACCCTTTTTACCATAGGGGTACCCTAAGAAGACAACAAAAATGGACTTGGACTAAAATTTATCTCTATAAGATCTAGGGCAGGTAGCATAACAAAAGCACCCAAAAGATGTCAAATAGTCATAAGTAGGAATAATACCATGTAGTTTTTCAAAGGGAGAGATATTTTGTAGAATAGTTGAAGGAATCCTATTGATAAGGTATGTGGCAGTGAGAACACACTTACCCCAATACTTGAGGGGAAGTTTGGACGGAAAAAGAAAGGCTCTAGAAATTGAAAATAAGTGTTTGTGTTTTCTTTCAACCACCCCATTTTGTTGTAGATTGTGGAATTGTAGTTTGGTAAAGAATTCCATATCAGTGAAGAATTATTGAGATGCTGTGCTACTGCCTAATTCATAAGCATTATCAGACCTGAAACACTGAATAATAGACTTAAATTGCACTTTGACCAGTTGGAGGAAATCTTTAAGGTTTGAAAGAGCATTACTTTTACAAGATAAAAGATGAGTCCAAGTCACTCTAGTAAAATTATCAACTAGAGTAAGAAAATATCTAAAACCATTATAAGTGGAGGTATTGTAGGGACCCAAAATATCAATGTGAACAAGTTGAAAAGGAACAAATGAATGGATAGTGCAATCATGAAATGGTAATCTTTTTTGTCTAGCCATAGGACAAATAATGCATAAGAATGGTTGTTTAGATGAAATTTTATCAAACAAAAAAGAAATAAATTTCATTCTAGCAAAAGGAATATGACTCCACCTTTGATACCAAAACAAATCACTTTTATTAGCAATAATAGATGGATTACAAGTGGAAATATGAATTACAAAAAGTTTAGAAGAATTGAAAACAGGAGCAGAAACACTACAATGAACAAAATTAAAAACATAACAAGGAACATGAGTAGAAAGTTGTGGATTAGCTAAATGTAGGAAGTGCAGTCCATTTGCAGCCTTACCAATTTTCAAAGGCCTCCTCAAAGAAAGGCCCTGTAAAATGCAAGTAGAAGTGTTGAAGACTGCGAGACAATTAAATTGAAGAAATAATTTATACACGGAAATCAAGTTGAAAAGAAAGAAAGAAACTAAAAGAACATTATGTAATATCATATCTGTTCTAAGGACTAAAGAACCAATAGATATAACTTTACTTTATATCCATTTGGTAAAGTTATCATAAAAGGCAAAACTAATGGATGAAGATTGTGTAGAAGATGTTTATGCGGTGTCATATGATTGGTGGAACCAAAATCTATGATCTAAAGGTTTAAACCTAAAGTTGAAACAACATATGCATGAAACATTGAAAGAAGCAGAATCATTAGAGAAGCTGGGAAGAGGAGCAGATGTTTCTTTTTCTTCTCATCATGTAGAAGCATAGAATAGGCTTTGCATAAAGAAGGAAGAGATGACATCATCAGGATATTGCTTTTGCATATATAGTAGGACTCATTTAATCTACTAAGAAATTGGTAGATTTTATGTAGTTCAATGAATTTAGGCAAAGCTCCACAAGAATAAATTGGTCCTAAATATGCAGTTCTAAGTTCATCCATAAGACCCCTTAGTTTGTTGAAGTAAGTGGCAATGTCCAAAGACCCCTAAGAAGTAGAACTAACTTCCCTTTGAATTTGAATATATTTGGAGCCATTTGAGGTACCAAACCTTTCATTAATCTCAGCCCACATATCCTTTGCAGTATCAAAACACATCACACTATTGGCTATATCTCTAGATAGATAATTTGTTATCCATACAATGACCATGTTATTATATCTTTGCCAGAACTAATAGTATGGGGAATGGAATTGGGTCTTTGGGACTCTACCATTTATAAGAGCTACCTTCTTTTTAGCAGACAATGCGGTCAGCATATTTTACGCTAAATAACGGAATCACTACCATCAAAAGGCTGGGATACCAGGTGAATACCTGGACTATCCGAGGGATGAACATAAAATAGATGGGAATGTGGAAGAGTAAATTCATCAAACCCACAGAAGTAGAGGTTGAGCTAACATTAGGACTACCCATGGTAAAACCCTAATAAGGTATATTTCATAAAATGTAGACAACTGACAGAATTTATCAACACTGATCGTGAACATGGTTAATAAAAGAGATTGTCGTCCTTCTTTGCAACCTAAAGAAGTAAGGCCTTGAAATTAATCCAAAAGTACAGCAACATGCATCCAATTAGTAGACATCGAACCACTGGGAAACACGAACCTTGAACCACCAAAAATTTACCCTAGAAGTATCAAAGAAATTCCTGCTAAACCATCGCAGACCAAAGAGACTTGTATCGGTGCTAAATTGCTCAAACTTTTCATAGAAAAGTCGAACCCAAGAAAAAAATTGTTGCGGAGATTATGGCGAAACTTCACAAATCTACCATCAATCGATAGAGTGGAGCCAAAATCGAACGATTCCAGGCTCTGATACCATGTTAATGTGGACAGATTAACCCATAATCGTGAGAGGAGTGAGAATAATGTGAATCCTAATCTGAGAGAAAGAGATAGAAAAGAGACATATGAAATATCTGAAGAAGAAAATGATTTGACTTATCTCATTATTAGAAACTTCTAGTTAATTATGTATAATACACCAAAATGAAAATACAACTTGGCCACTTAATACAACTGGGCCACTAATTATACAATTGGGTCGGGTATTTCTTCAAATCAAATGTTAAGGTGGCTGAAGCTAGGGGTGGGCGTTCGGGCAGTTTAGAAATATAAAATTTCGATTTTCGGATTAAACAAATGACAATCCAAATAAGCTCGAAATGGATTAGATTTTTAAGTTCGATTTAGGATTAATTGGGTTGGATATTTTGAATTTTCGGTTTTGAGCTTATAAGTTCACATGTTTCTTCTTTTTACAAAAATAAATATCCAAATAAAGTACTCATATTAAATTGCCTGAAAACTTACTCATTCTCATAGCAATCATCCAAATAAAGTTTTCAAGCAATTAAATTACTATAAAAAATGCAACAGAGACATTAATACGGCCGATAAGAAGTAGTAATAGTAATGCCATACCCAAATAGAAAGTATTCTGATAATAACTTAGTAATTAATATTGCATATATGAAATAATATCCAATAGATAGGGTATTTAAATTATTATTATTGGCATATTGATAATTGACTAAATATAAAGTATAAATTTTTTGGATTTTCGGATATTCAAATATCTAAAGGACTAAATCCAACATCCAACCCGAAATCCAAAAAAATTAAAAATTAAATCCAAAATCCAAAATTCAATCCGTAATCCGAAAATTCAAACTGAAAATCTAAAAAACCTCGAATTTCGATTTGGATTTCGGGTTTGTCCAAACTATGCCCACCCCTAGATGAGGCCCAATATTGTCAACAAAAGTCATGGTTGATTGTTGATTGTGGTTCCAGAAAGAGGTAAGTATCATGGTTAAGCTTGACTTGATGGACTTAGGACTTGATTGGTTTATTTGCTACTTGATTTATGTGTGAAAACAATATATATTCAAGGTAACGAGTGTATATACGTTGTCATGATTTAAGCATGTGGGGCGTGCTATTTAGTTATTTGTCCTCAATTACTTCATGTCTTCATTTATTCTATGTTACTACGTATTATATGCTTTAATTGTTATTTGTCTTTCTTTGTTAAATTCATGCTTTTGTTCGTTACAAGCCTTAATTGGCTATGTTTTCATGTATCCATGCTTCATTTATTGACCGCCTTTATTTGCTTCACGTTGTTATATGTTGTTTGGTAGCCGCTTCTACTTGTCTTATGTCTTTATTTATTTTAATTCCCTTGTTATGTTTCATTGTGAAATACGTCATAGTTGATTATAGTATTACATATTATATATGAAATTGGGTTCACAACGCAACGAAGACAAAATATGATATATCATTAGTGATATTGCGAAAGTTTGTCGCAGAGTTTTATGTGAAATTGGGCTCAAGCCCCAACACTGTAACACCCAATCTCGTGATTGCAGAGAAGAAAATCAAATTAAACTTATTCACCTTTTTCATCTTAGCTCTTGCACCTTTTTGAGATGTTCTGAATTTCAGCCTATGTATCAATTCTGAATCGTAGCCATTACGTAAAATTAAAAGATAAATCTCTCAATCGTTTATGTACTATTTATAATAAAATAAATAAATTTCCCTCTAATTTAGACAAGCAGGGGAATAGTTATATTTAAAACTTTTACTTTGATTTTTATTATCTCTATTTAATTTCTACACAAACGAATTGGATCTAGAATCAATGTTCAGAAGGATGAATTTTTTGGTTTGCTTTGTATTTCTTTTTCCATATAAAAGAACCAAAATGGAGAGACAGAAGGAAACAAAGATAAGTACAATGGAAACTGAAAAATAGGAATCTATAAGAAAACAATTAGTGAGGTCAATAATGCTAAGGAACTAAAACGAGCAGTAGACGTTATGATTAGTAATTTGAGGAACATGAGACCGGAATTAGTCACTGCCAATTTATAGATTTTTTGTAAGATACAGAGCAAATGAAAGATGATGACCGAACTTCTAAATCAAGTAAGGACTATTTATTTACTCGTAATGGAGGTATGAATCTTAATCATCCAAATCTCAGACATTAAGTGCGTTTGTTTTTAAAATTTGAATCTTAATTATTCCGATCTTAATCGCTAATTTTTTTTCTTACTTCACAATCACTTAATGAGTCTGAATAGGTTTGTATTAAGATCTATAATAGAGACTTAATTTCATTATGATGCTATCATCTATATTCATTATTAATTATCGTCACCTCCTACCATTATCAACTACCATCATGTCACCACCACCACCATACTCAACCACCATCATCCTCAATCATTGCCGCCATCATAATCGACTATCACCACCCGTATCCGCACCACTCCCACCACCATCATTCTCAACCACAAACACTCATCCACCACAACTATCACAACTAACCACCCCATCACCATCAATAATTCAAACCGGCACTACCTATCATTACAAACTACCACCACCCACCTCCACCTTCCTCAATCATAACTACCACAACCACCGCCATTATTAACTATCACTACTTACCACCACCATCATCAATTACAATAGGCACTACTATTAATCACCACTAGCTACTACTCTGAATTACCACCATCAACTAAAGATATAGAGGACTAGAGAGAAATTTGGTCAGCATGTCTGCAAGATGAGCAGAACTGGGGGACAAAGATCAAGGAAATTAGACCTGAATATAGACTATCACGGACAAAATGGGAATCAACTTCAATATGCTTCATGGCATAATGAAATACAGGGTTCTTGGCAATATGTAAAGATGCCTGGTGTCATAGAGAAGAGAAACGTGCCCAGAAATATATATCCCAAGATTCGCTAAGTAAGTGCATCGGCTAAGAAATCTCAGTCACAGCGATTCTCAATACCCTATATTCAGCTTCAGCTGAAGAAAGTGCCACAATAGGTTGCTTCTTACTTTTCCAGGAAATAGGACTACCCCCAAGAATGATATAAAAACCCGATACAGATCTTCTAGATATAGCATAAGCAACCCAATATGAATCTGAGTAGGTTAAAAGAGATAAATTAGAGCTGGCAGATAGGAGAATAACTTGTATAGGGTCATTCATGAGATATCTCATCACATGAAGGGCTGCTAACATATAGGCAATATGTGGAGCTTGTAAAAATTGGCTGAGATGTTGGACTGAAAAAGAAACGGCAGGCCTAGTGTGTTGGAGAAAATTGAGTTTGTCAACCAATCTCATATAGGTGCTAGGATCAAAAATGAGATCTCCCATATCAGCAACCCATTTCACACTTGGATCCAAAAGGGTGGAAATAGGAGAAATTTTCACAATGGAATTCTACAAGGAGGTCGGAAGTGTATTTTTGTTGGCACGTAAGATAGCCTTATGGATGAGGAGTAATTTCTAAACCAAGGAAGTAATGAACATTCATCCAGGAAAGACTTCAGAGAATTCAATTCACACACATTATCACCAGCGAATAAAATACCATCCACATAGATAGCAGTTGCCACCAAGGGGGAACCGGAAGACATAGTGAAGATAGAATAGCCATTATTATTGGAAGCATAACCTTTGGCAATCAAAGACTCAAATAATTTGGCAAATCATTGTCTAGATGCTTTCTTAAGTCCATTAAGTAATTTTTTGAGTATGAAAATCGAGGGAGATGAAGAGGAAGAGGAAGATTCAGAGACCACAAGACTGTACGCGGTGAAATTAGAGGATCTATTTCCCGCCATTGAGGTACAGTCGGAAGGTCACATCAACATCTCGAAACTGCGGGATCATGATTGAGCCCCCTCCCTCGAGGATCGTCCGCGACCATCTAGAGACTCCAAGGATAAAGGATCTATTCGCGACCCAATAAAGGTTACAAAGACGGGGACCCCCGAGGCAAGCAGCTAGGGTCAATAGGCACTAGTGTCGTGCCTAGCCATCCCATCCCCATGCCTTTGCATTTAATACACTTCGTACTATATGGTATTTCCTCTCCTATATAAGGGGAATCCACACCACCTTGTAGGGGATTGATGTTTCTCCATTTCTCCACAAGTGCGATAATCTCTCTCTCTCTCTCTCTCTCTCTCTCTCTTCTTTCTAAACTTATTCGCTCTCACTGGTTCGAGGTCATCTCGATATCCATCGCTTTTATACATGTTTTTCATCATATAACTTAATTTTGGCTATAAAGAGCCCAGTTTGATTATAACTTCAACTGTTATCCCATCCTCGACTATCCCCATTAGCTCAAATCCGACCCTGAAGTCGACCCCGAGGTCCCTCATCGACCAGAACTATATCCGGGAAGCAGGCCCTTCTTCGATTATTATCTCATTTTAACTCCTGTTCTATCATTAAATTCCATATTATTAGCATCAACTGCTCTAACAACTAGCTCGGGAATAGATCACATGTTTTTAGAATCCCATTTACAAATTTAATTATCGTTACCATTTTTACGGTATAAAATTTGGCGCCCACCGTGGGGCTAAAAATAATAGTGATTATTTTCTTGCTAGTTTCATTGCACAAACGCATATTATCTTTCACACCTTTTCTTGTACAAGATCCTTTGCTTTCAGGTCAAAACGTCTGGCTCGGTAAATGGAGTCGAGAACGATCGCCTCGAAGATCACGGGAAAATTGTGTAGCTATCCCGCCCTCCGGAGCACCATTACAGAATCCCAGTAGCGCTCCCGGACCGATTCTAGCGAACGCGAGCTCTCAGGATGCACAGCAAGTCAACAAAACCTCTCACACCGACAGGAGCGTACGGCACAGCGACCGACATGAAGCTCAAAAAACCCCGGCCCGAGAAGAACATGAAGCTAGTCTTCATGTTATTTTTTAAATGTTGCAGGCACAACAACTGGACATTGCTCAATTGCAAAGCCATCAGAGAACTCCCAGCACAGCAGCACCGGAGACAGCTCTCCCCCTCCCCAAGTACCAAAAAGATCAAGCAATAACGGGTCAGTGGCTGACCTCGCCATAGTAAAGATGCTGGAGGATCTCACCAAAAGGATCGAATCAGGTGAGAAAATGATTGCAGCCAACGATAAAAAAGTTGAGACCTACAACTCTAGGGTGGATCATCTCCCCGGTGCACCCCCAGTCCTAAAAGGTTTGGATTCAAAAAAATTCGTACAGAGGCCATTCCTCGTGGAAGCGACCCCAAAGCCCATTCCTAAATAATTCAGAATGCCAGAACTCCCTAAATACAACGGTACCACTAACCCCAACAAGCACGTCACTGCCTATACCTTCGTAGTAAAAGGCAACGATATAAAGAATGACGAGATCGAGTCCATATTGCTGAAAAAATTCAGAGAACTTTTTGAAAGGGGCCATGATGTGGTATCACAACTTGGCTCCCAACTCCATAGATTCATTCGCTATGTTAGCGGAATCCATTGTAAGAGCGCACGTTGGTGCCATCAAGGTAGCAACAAGGCAGTCCGACGTGTTCAAGATTAAGCAAAGGGAGAACGAAATACTGTGAGAATTCGTGTCTCACTTCCAAATGGAACGGATAGAGCTGCCGCCAGTCTCCGATGACTGGGCAGTACATGCTTTCACCCAGAGCCTGAACGAATGAAGTTCGGTGGCCTCGAAGAAGCTGAAGCAAAACCTAATCAAATATCCGGTTGTGACCTGGTCGGACGTCCACAACCGGTACCGGTCAAAGATTAGGGTAGAAGACGACCACCTGGGAGCCCCTTCGGGCTCAGTGTACCCAAGCAGACTCCTGGTAAATGAATCAAAACCAAACAAACAAAGGTACCGGCCATACCTCGAAGACGGAAGGAACGCCCCAAGGCACAATCTACCACGTAACGAACAAAGAATAGACTGAGGACAGAACCCTTAAGGGTTCGTCAACAGAATCAGGCTTGATCGAAGCATAACGCCAACAAACACACTCCACCTATCGGAGTACAACTTCAGCGTCGATGTGCCAGACATCGTGTTCGCTATTCGCAAGATCGGAGACGCCAGATAGCCTATACTGTTACATTCAAAACCTTCCCATAGAAATTACAATGAGATTTGCGAGTTTTGTAACTCGCGCGGGCACCGAGCTGAAGATTGCAGGTAGCTCCGGGAAGAAGTGGACCGATTGCTCGACAACGGGCATCTTCAGGAACTTCTCTGCGGCCGGGATAAAAATCAATCGCGAGAAGGAGAAATGGCAAAGGGAAACAAAATAGACGAGCCTCAGTACATCGTCCACACGATCGTCAGACTATCCCCCCAAACACGTTCGAATAAAGGACCACCTAGCAGCCGCTAAGTAAGCGCCAAAACCCAAAAAATGCCATCGCCACCGAGGTATAAACGCTTATCCCTCTTCCTATTTTCTACTTCGCGGCTGCCTTTGTACAAGACAGTAACCAAGGTAATCAGGATGATATCCCGACTTGAAGATTCCGAGGCTTCAGAATATCCGTTGTACTCTTTTCCTTTGATCGGATTTTTTATCCCGAAACGGGTTTTCTACCGGCAAGGTTTTTTAACGAGGAAACATCGATGCTCTTCCCAAGAAGGATCTAGCAAGCCTATGGGACTTTCATTACAACTGGCCCAATGCCGAAAAATGATGAACGAAGCCCCAATAGGGAATAATGCAAAGGACCGAACGGCCCAAGGAGTCGCGCCCGCACGGGCGGAGCTCGCAACAACAAAACGGCATGTATTTACAGCATATATCTATGCCAAGCAATAAAGAATATTTTTCGGCATCTCATATTTCAGAAAGGGGAATCTCAAGTGCATCCCCAATAGGGGCTTCTCCACCAAGAGCATCCCGAGATACTCGGAGACTTAGCATTAGCAGTTCAACACCCGCGCGACTCCAGGGCCAGAACTCTAGGCTAATAAAGCCCCCACAAGGCAACTCCGAGCTCACAAAAAGCGGTCTTCACGCTTAAACAAATTCGATGACTCAGACACTGTCGCTCATCACCAATCGCCATGCACTGGAAAACCCGAAACTGTAAGACCCCTAGCGGACAGACTCCGCATAACCAGATCTATTCTACAGTTACAAAGGTTGTAGGACCTCAACATGCATGACAAACTGTAAGACCTACATAGGTATGAAAATCTTGAAGTTCAGGCTATACTTTGCATTTGTAAGAATCTCGAAGGGGCATACCCTCGGTGTAGACGCCTGAAATATCATTCGGGATTAAAAATGGCTCCGGCCAAACACACATGACTACAGTCAAAATGGCTGATACAACCAAACTAACGCGACTAACAAAAATCGCAGGCCATTACTTTGAATATACTTCGGAAATAACTAGTTAAAACAGGCTTCCCTTAACAGGCAAAAACGAGCTGCGACCATGTCAGCTCCAAATCACAAAGGCTTTGACCTACTCAGCCTACGAGCTATGAACCTTCTGAGGTGCTTGAAATATCGCCGATAACAACTTGAAATCGAGGTTCTTCTAGAACCGACGATAGGTCAGGCAAAAATCTTTCAAAAGACCTTAACGAGCAGAAAACAAAGCCTACAAAAAGCCCACGGGCAAAAATAGTGTAAGAGCCATTGTCGCCAGCTAAGCAAGCCTCTGGTACACATATTAAAAGGTCTCTACGACCAAACATTGTAAGAGTCATTGTTTCCAGCTAAAAAAAATTGACAACTTGAGGATTAAAGTGAGCTCGAATCGTAAATTGATTCAGAGATCGGATCTAAAATAGTTAACTAAGAAAGCCTCCGGGCCATATATAGAAATGTCTCAACAACCAAAATAGTGTAAGAGGCACTATCCCAGCCTGAAAATACTTAAGGGTCAATTAAAGCTCGAATCTTAACGCGACTCGGAGACTAGACCTGAAATAAGCATAAACTACAACATGCTTAAGGGCACGAAATAAATGCCACTGTCAACCAGCCGAGCGAGCCTCTGGGCCACGCACCTATCAGATCACTTTGGATCGAAGCACGAAGGGCCATCATTACCCACACAAGCAGGTAGGAAACAAAACTTTAGGGTCAATTAAAGCTCGAATCGCAACGCAACTCAGAGACTGGACCCAAAATAGGTTGAAACAACCAAACGCCCAAGGGCTGAAAAAAACCATCATCGCCAACCCAGACAAACGCTAAACTCAAGGGTAAATTAAGCTTGAGTCGGGTCCCGACTCGGAGACTGAACCCGAAGACAGTTAAAGCATGCAAGCCTAAGGGCAAATCCGGGATCGAATCGATCCAATTGAAACTCCAACAAGCATAAATATAGAAGATACAAGTTGTGGGGTTCCCCCTCTTATTTCTACATACTGACGATGAAGCGCAGCCCCAGCCTGCGTAGAATATTGAAAACTGTATAGACACAACAAAGAAGGCAGGAAATGATCATTCCACTTTTTTCTGGCATTCATAGACTGGCGATCTCCTCCTCATCATCCTCAACATTGGACAGTAGGAATTTGGCATCATGATCCTCTCCTTTGGCTTGCTCGATCTCCCCCGAGAGATCAAAGCCCCAGGCATGAATCTCCTCGAAGATTTCCCTCCGGGATCTGCACCTCACGTACTCTTTGCTATTTTTAGCACAATCAAGGGTCTTCTACAATTCGGCTTTAGCGACATCGATGCTCTTCGAATAAGCTACCATTTTCTGCCCCGCCCTGGTATTATTTATCACAACCTCGGCTCAGATATTCACCACCTCAGTTTTCTCCCTCGAAAGTTCAGATGACAGTTTTATGATCATCTTCGCCCGAGCAGAATCATTCGCACGAGCAGCCTGGATTTGCGCCTCAAGAGTAGAAGCCCCAGCCTGAGCCCTCTCTTTGGACTCAGAATGGGCATTCACATGTGCCTGTAGCTCGATGAATTCACGATTGGCTTTGCCAACCTTGCCCCAAAGTTCTTCCAGCTCATCCGCCCTGCCCTTCAACTGAAACAGCAACACGTCAAGATGGCAAGACAAAAAGGGAATACAGGCCAATGTGAGATGCAGGATACATGTTTCTCCAAAAGGGCCTCCCGGACCCGACTCCAGTCCACCTCATGTCGTAAAGAGATGAGATTGCTTTCCTTTGCCGCACAAAGATGTCTGAGGGATTTCTCCTATCTCGAGCATCCCGTAACGGGGCCTCGAAATGAAGTAGTTCGGCTTTGAGTATGTCAAAATCCTAAGAAAGAAAGCCAGGTAAACAAAAAGAAAATAGAGGCGAAACTCACCAAGAGGCCAAAGCACTGAGCCTCGCCGAGGCCCAAAGTAACGTCCGGCGATGCACTAATCCCGAAATATTACTGGTCGGCTGAATCGCTTCCCCTTAACCGTTGCGAAGAAGGCGTCTCACCATAGGCCTTCTCGCACCCTAGGGAATCTTTCCTTTTTCCGATGCTCCTTGACCCTGGGGCCGACAATCTCTATTCCTCCCTCGAGGGATTTAACCTCGCTTTGAAGAGACTCCCAGCACCTGCAATAGATAAATCAAGTGAGCCAGCAAGAAGGAAGCCACCCCTTAGGGGGCAAGATGCCAGACACCTACCATGATGCTTCGCCTCCCATCTCCCCTTTGATAGATATCGCCACCGACGCCTATCATAGGCCGAGCAAGCTGGTAGCTTATGAGACCATTCGGCTAAGTAAGGGATCTCATAGGGCAACCAATGAGTTGCTATAAACAAAGAACAGAAAGATACCGTTACGGGGCCAACCCCATGCTGAGTTAAAAGACAGTTCAAACGAAGCACTTACATATGAGGTTCCATCTCTCAGGGAACGGCAAAAAATCTTTGGGGATAACATCGGTCGCCCGGATTCGCACGAATCGATTCATCCATCTGTAGTCCTCATCCTTCTCACCGTCGATCACAGGAGCTTGGGAGGATCTATGATGAAGAGCAATCAGGCCCCGATAGTGCAATGGCCGATACAACCTCATGAGGTAGCTGGAGGTGAATTCTATCCCGGCCCTGCCAGAAAAATATCTCATCGACTACACTAATTTCCAAAAAAAGGGATGAAGCTGCGCTAATATTACTTGATACCTCCTACAGAAATCGAGCACGATCTGGTCTGGGGGACCCATCAGAAGAACGTGAATATACACACTCAAGAACCCCTCAACGTATGTCTTGATACTCTCCTCGGGGGAGGATGCTCGCAAGATCACACCTTTCCCCCATCCGTACTCTGTTCTGATCATCTCGAGGTATTTCTCCCTTACCGATGAAATATTCCTCGACACATGCTCTCGATGGCCTGGAACATTGGGAGGTCTCCCCAGTGTGAAAACTTTCTTCGAGGCAGGATGACCCGAATCTCGCTCTCTTGATATCGGGGGCGTGCTGCTGGTACAAAACAAAGGCGGAGCACAGCAGGGACTCCCCTCCGTCCGAGGATCAACAGATGAGGTAGCGTCCATGATAACAGTAGAATAAGGCAAAGAGGATGAGGATCGTGGCAAAAACTTTCTGAAGTAGGGGAGCGGAAAGACTCGCACAAAGCGCGAGGTTCTGCAGAAGAGATAGGCTTATCAAAATTGCAAAATCACCGCTTGAAGGGCAGATGAGCGAATTTATAAAGGCTAAGCGACAACTACTCATTTGCCCAAAAGGGCCAATTAATTCTGGCCGCATTAATGTCACCTTCTCCTTGGGGAGTGCACTAGCAGAATAATTCTAGGCTCCCACATAACTCGTAAAACTGAAGGACCTCGGGAGATCCCCAACGTCATAAAAATCGAATCAGAAGGAACTATCGATTCCATGCAAAAAAGGCTCGGAGACTACTCCTCGCCACTATTATCTTCGCCCTTATCGGGGGTATTTAGGAGTGCCGGTTTTCCCTCCACCACACGAGCCTCCTCTAGATTGGCACATAGATCGAAGCCTCTGGTCTCGAGTTTTTCCAGGGTCTCCCTCTTCACCATCGCTTTGGCATACTCGACGTCTCGAATTAGTCTCTGCTCGGCTGCCATGGACATGTCGCGAACCATCATATGCGTCATGGTCACATCCTCCTTATAAGTAGCATCATCTCATCTGGCCTCAGACTTGGCCCCGACCAGTGACGATCTCCCTATGAGTGTACGAGAGAAGATCTCGCGATGTTCCCAATTCCCCAGCCACAACCTCGTTCCACTCTTCCAACCCGGAGATCTCTGCCTCCAACTGAATAATCTGCGAGCTACTCTACTTGAACTACGAAGAAGGGAAAGCCCAGGAATATATGAATCCGGAACATATGTGAATGTGGGGAAAAGGGAGGGTATGAGCAAGGCAGAATACCTGAGCAGCAAGAGCGGCCTTCTCCCGGAGCACTACCTCCAAAGCGCCCCGAAGCTCCCACAACTATTTATTCCCCTGGGCACCACGAGCTTTCGAGTCCTGTAGCTTCGAAGCAATGTTATTACGCTCCTTCTCGCGGCAAAAAAGTTCCCCTCGGAGTCGAATAATGGCATGATCATACATCTTTTTACACTGCGGCACAATGTGAAAGATAAGAGATGCGGCAAATAAATGCCCGAGAATGAAAAGGAACACGTAAGGGAAAACTATACCTGTTACATGGACGTCTTTGTCGCTTTAATGATGCTGGAACTATCGAGATCAGCCCTATCGATTACACCATAAAAAATATTGGCAATAAAATCTCCCCCTTTGGGAGTAGTCCCAGTTTTGATGCCGACCATCCTTTTGGCATCCCTCAGCTCCCCAGATGAAATCGGATAGTTCGAAATAAGGTTATTCAATTTGCCGATTTCTCCAAATAGCGACCCACGCTCCTAGAAGGCCCCGAGCTCCGGTTCCTCGGGATCAACGCCAACGGTTCTCCTAGTAAAAGCAACGCCGAATCTGATCGTATAATTTAAAGCTCCATCAGTGCCCTCTTTAAGGATCCTCTGCCCATTAACTCAGCCGGAGCCAGCCGTTTCGGATTTAATAGCCTCCGATCGGGGCGCCCGCAAATCTCTTGCATTGGACCTTGTTCTCCTCCTCAATGGACTTCCTTTATCATCCCCCCTCGATATCTGGGTGTGACCCAGAGGTTAGAGCAGCAATCCTATCAGGACGGGCAACAGTTGCTCTGCCCTTCCTTTTCCTGTTCGTCTCAGGCTCCAAGGCCTTTGCTTCGCCGTTGAGAGGCGACCTCATCTACATATTCTCACCGAGACCTGTACCAGCAGAATAACCATGATACGTTTTTGCTAAAGGGTTCGGAAGTAAACACAAAATGCAAAGCACAGGCGATAGGGGAACCTCACCGTGATTCTTGGTCTCCCAATGCTCCTTAGCCAGGATGGTCCAAGACCGAACATGATATGGAAACTTTTCATCCAAACACCTGATCCATCCTGACAAATTTGGGACCACTTCCGGATGCTAAGCAGCGGCTGCAGGAAGCACAAAGAGGTTATTATGACAAATGAAAGGGTAGTCGAGAAGCAGTTAAAGGGAAATTCGCTTACGTCGAGCATTCCACTGCTCCAGAAAGGGCATCCTCCGGGGTGGGATGACGTCCGAGGTCCTCACTCGGATAAACCTTCTCATCCATCCTTGATCCTTTATCTTAGCAATGCTCGTGAAAAAAGACTTTTTAGATCAGTGGCGAAGCTTGATCAAGCTTCGATACAGCCGAGGGCGATACAGTCTGATCAAATGGCTAAGGGTAAAAACCTCACCTTTAACCCCTTCGGTAAAATGCATGAGCATCAACACTATCCTCCAAAAGGATGGGTAGATCTGACCGAGGGTCACCTGATATCGGGTGCATAAGTCAAGAATAACCGGCTCGATTTCCAAAGGAGGAGCTTCAACGGATTTAGCAGGACCCAGGGTGAATGGGTAAGTGTATATATGAAGGAAGCCAGCCTTGAAGTCGGTAATGGTATCATTTGGGCCAAGAATCTCTACCTGCACTACCTCTCTCCATCGGCAGTCCCCCGTCACTTTTCTAACATCGGTTACAATGCTAAAATATTGAGACACGTGCTCACACCTACCCGACATAGATGAGGGAGTCTCGATGTTGAAATTATTCGATGTGTCAATATCAGGTGGAGTCCATTGTTCTAAAGTGGGAATTGATCTGTCATCTCCCTCGGTTAATCGAGATGACGATGCAGTATCATTCCATCGAGGGACCGTTCTAGAAGTCCTAGCCATAAAAAATGTTAAGAACCCTTTTGCGAAAAGAGGAAATGATATCAAATAGCAGAATTCTAATTTGCGGGCTTGTCAGAAGGGTAAAGATGGGAAGTGTCTAGCAACCGGTGCATTTATAGAAATTGCTGGGGAACCAGAAGAGATGAGCCTGTGGCAGTTCATGGGTTTCTCGATTACTGTATCTGATGGCGGACCTACACGATTCTCTAGGGCATGGCATTTTATGATCTTGGATGATTGACATCATGGAAATGATCACCTCAAGATGACAATTCAATATCATTTCCTATTACTTCATTCTAGGAAATGTGAAGACTATCTGTATGTGGTGAAATCAGGGGGATCTATTTTCTTCCATTGAGGTACATCCAAAATGTCAAGTCAGTATCTCGAAACTGTGGGATCATGATCGAGCCCTCTCCCTCGAGGATCATCCGCGACCCTGCAGAGACTCCCAAGATAAGGGATCTGTCCGCGTTCTAATGAAAGTTACAAAGATGAGGACCCCTAAGGAAAGCGACTAGGGTCAATAAGCACTAGTGTCGTGCCTAGCCATTCCATCCCCATGCCTTTGCATTTAATACACATCGTACTATATGGTATTCCCTCTCCTATATAAGGGGAATCTACACCACCTTATAGGGGACTGATGTTGCTCCATTTCTACACAAGTACAATGATATATCTCTCTCTTCCTTTTCTTTCTAAACTTATTCGCTCTCACTACCCCGAGGTTATCTCGATATCCACTGCTTTTACACTTGTTTTTCATCATATAACTTAGTTTTGGCTATAAAGATCCTCGTTTTATTATATCTTCAACTGTTATACCATCCTCGACTATCCCTGATAGCTTGAATCCGAGCCTGAAGTCGACCCAAGGTCCCCCATCGACCAGACCTATATTCGGGCAGCAGGCCCTTCGGTTCGACTATTATCTCGTTTTAACTCGGGTTCCATCGTTAAATTCCATATTATTAGCATCAACTGTTCTAATAACTAGCTTGGGAATATATCACGTATTTTTAGAATTCTATTTACAAATATAATTATCGTTACTATTTTCACGGTAAATAAAGATCATGAGGGATCTTCATATAAACCTCCTCAAGGAGGTCACTACGAAAATATGCATTATTAACTTCCAATTAGAAAATAGTCCATCCTATCTTAATATCCAAGGTAAGTAGATATTTAATTATGGTAAGTTTGACAACTAGTGAAAAAGTTTCAGTATAGTTTATCTCTTCTTTCTGAGTATCTCCCCTAATCACTAATCTTGCTTTATATCTTTCAATAGTGCCATCAGATTTCTGTTTTATCTTATACACCCATTTATAAGGTATTGGTTTCTTATGAGGAGGAAGGGGAGTAATATCCCAAGTTTGGTTTGCATCAAATGCNACAAAGATCATGAGGGATCTTTATATAAACCTCCTCAAGGAGGTCACTACGAAAATATGCATTATTAACATCCAATTAGAAAATAGTCCATCCTATCTTAATAGCCAAGGTAAGTAGACATTTAATTATGGTAAGTTTGACAACTAGTGAAAAAGTCTCAGTATAGTTTATCTCTTCTTTCTGAGTATCTCCCCTAATCACTAATCTTCTTTATATCTTTCAATAGTGCCATCATATTTCTGTTTTATCTTATACACCCATTTACAAGGTATTAGTTTCTTATGAGGAGGAAGGGGAATAATATCCCAAGTTTGGTTTGCATCAAATGTCTGAAATTCTTTAGTCATGGCCTCCTGCCAAGCAGGATTAGAGACAACTTGTTCGTAAAATTAAGATTCATGCATATGCAATTAACAGTAGACACCTTGGTGGTTAAAGGAGCAGGAATAGGAGGATGGGTGATAGAGGTGCAAACATAATCCTTAAGGTAAGTTGAAGGATTAACAATTTCGTGAGACTTCCTAACTTCAGGAACTAGAGGGCGGGAATGGGAAGGCTGAGAAGGAGCAGGGAAAGGAGAAGGAAGAACAACAAAAGTGATAGAAGTGGGGGAAAGCGTAGGAAAATCAACATGAACAGGTGAATATATGTTCACATTAGAGGGAGGAGAGAGGTCAACAAAATCAGGTGGAGGAGGAAAAATAGGGGAAGAATAAGAATGGTAAGAGAATATGTGTTCATGAAAGACCACATCTCCGGATAAGAAAATAGAATAATTAGATAAATTTAATAATCTGTAACCTTTTTTACCAAAGGGGTACCCCAAGAAGACAATAGAAATGGACCTGGACTAAAATTTATCTCTACAAGATCTAGGGAAGGTAGCATAACAAAAGCATCCAAGAGATTTCAAATAGTCATAAGTAGGAACAATACCAAGTAATTTTTCAGAGGGAGATATATTTTGTAGAATAGTTGAAGGAATCCTATTGATAAGGTATGTGGCAGTGAGAACACACTTACCCCAATAATTGAGGGGAAGTTTGGACTGAAAAAGAAAGGCTCTAGAAATTGAAAATAAGTATTTGTGTTTTCTTTCAACTACCCCATTTTGTTGTAGATCATGGAATTGTAGTTTGGTGAAGAATTCCATATCAGTGAAAAGTTATTGAGATGCAGTGCTACTGCCTAATTCATAAGCATTATCAAACCTGAAACACTGAATAATAGACTTAAATTACATTTTGACCAGTTGGAGGAAATCTTTAAGGATTGAAAGAGCATTACTTTTACAAGATAAAAGATGAGTCCAAGTCACTCTAGCAAAATTATCAAGTAGAGTAAGAAAATATCTAAAATCATTATAAGTGGAGGTATTGTAGGGACCACAAATATCAATGTGAACAAGTTGAAAAGGAACAAGTGAATGGATAGTGCTATCATGAAATGGTAATCTTTGTTGTCTAGCCATAGGACAAACAATACATAAGAATTGTTGTTTAGATGAAATTTTATCAGACAAAAAAAAAATAGATTTCATTCTTGCAAAAGGAATATGACTCAACATTTGATACCAAAACAAATTACTTTTATTAGCAACAATAGATAGATTACAAGTGGGAACTATGAATTACAGAAAGTTTAGAAGAATTGAAAACAGGATCAGAAACACTACTATGAACAAAATTAAAAACACAATAAGGAATATGAGTAGAAAGTTGTGGATCAGCTGAATGTAGGAAGTGCAGTCCATTTGCTGCCTTACCAATTTCCAGAGGCCTCCTAAGAGAAAGGCCCTGTAAAATACAAGTAGAAGTGTCAAAGACTGCGAGACAATTCAATTAAACAAACAATTTATGCAGGGAAATCAAGTTGAAAAGAAAGAAAGGAACTAAAAGAACATTATGTAATATCATATCTGTTCTAAGGACTAAAGAAAAAATAGATATAACTTTACTTTATATCCATTTGGTAAAGTTATCAGAAAAGGTAAAACTAATGGCTGAAGATTGTGTAGAAGATGTTTATGCAGTGTCATTGATTGGTGGCACCAAAATCTATGATCCAAGGGTTTAAACCTAAAGTTGAAACAACATATGCATGAAAGATTGAAAGAAGCATAATCATTAGAGAAGCTGGGAAGAGGAGCAGATGTTTCTTTTTGCTTCTCATCATGTAGAAGTATGGAATGGGTTTTGCTCAAAGAAGGAAGAGATGACATCATCAGGATATTGCTTTTGCATGTAGAGTAGGACTCATTTAACCCACTAAGAAATTGGTAGATTTTTCGTTCTTCAATGAATTTAGGCAAGCTCCACAAGAATAAATTGGTCCTATATATACAGTTCTAAGTTCATCCCAAAGACCCCTTAGTTTGTTGAAGTAAGTGGCAATGTCCAAAGACCCCTAAGAAGTAGCACTAACTACCCTTTGAATTAGAATATATTTGGAGAAATTTGAGGTACCAAACCTTTCATTAATATCAGCCCACATATCCTTTGCAGATCAAAACACATCACACTATTGGGTATATCTCTAGATAGTGAATTTGTTATCCATGCAATGACCATGTTATTACATATTTTCCGGAACTAATAGTATGGGGAATAGAATTGGGGCTTTGGGACTCTACCATTTATAAGAGTTGCCTTCTTTTTAGCAGACAATGCGGTCAGCATGTTTTACGCCAAATAACGGAATCACTACCATCAAAAGGTTGGGATACCAGGTGAATACCTAGACTATCCGAGGGATGAACATAAAATAATGTGAATGGGGAACAATAAATTCATCAAACCCATCAGCAGTAGAGGTTGAGCTAACATTAGGACTACCCATGGTAAAACCCTAATAAGGTATATTTCATAAAATGTAGACAACTGACAGAATTTGTCAATACTGATCGTGAACATCTATCTATAATTAAAAGGAGAAGAAAAAGCTTTCTCATTGCACCAAGTGTCATCATTAGAATATGCTACATGACACTTTAGGACAATCTACCAAAAAAATAGTAGCTATAAAATTATTTGGAAAAAAAAACACCATCAAAATTTCAGATTTCTTTATTCTTTTTCCAAAAATATTTCTTTATTTTTAAAAATTAACTGATTTGAAAACATAATTTTTTTTAACCTTTAACTTTACAGAATAAATCTGATTTAAGATATTATTTAAAAATTAAACTTAAAAATTGAACATTTAAAATATACTTTTTTTTACTCCTTAGCTTTAAACCATGAAGACCGAAATTTCTTTTGAAAATTTATTTAATTCAAATTTAAGATTATTTTTTATTTAACTGATTTTAAAACATACATTTTAAAAAATTAATTGATTCAAAATTATTTGACCATGAAGACTCACTTTTCCTAAATTTCTTGAGCAAAAATAACAGTACCTCTAAATTGAAACTCACGAATATAGGCACGATTGAAACTCACGAAACTGACGGCCAACTTCTATTTCTCAACTGACGGCAACTTCTATTTCTCCGAGTCGGTTCCTAGTTCAAATCTTCCTACTGTCAAAAATTCATGAAAACATACGGTTTTTACAACTGCGATGGAAGTTGAAGGTTGTTCATATGGGGGAAGCATAGATCGTTACAATTTAAACGTTACTTTCTCGATTGAATTGGTTCTACAAGATGAAAAGGTATTAAAATTTGTTATTTTCTTATAATTCATCTTGCTAACTCTGTTTTTTAATTTACATATGAATACACATGGGATAATCAGTAGCAAAAAATCAGATTGAAGCATTTGTACACCACACGTGTATCATTAATTATGTTTCTCCGTGATATACTACAAGACGTAACACGTTTTGCTTCTCTATTTTTTAATTTGCAAATCTGAAATTTTTTTCTCTCCTATTTGTATATAATTTCTGTGCGCGTATTCATGGGCTAATCAGTACCAAAAACCCGATTGAAGTATTTGTGTACCAAACATACGTATCCTCAAATATGTTTCTCAGTGATATACTACAACATGTATCACATTTTGCTTTCTGCTTTTTGCAAATTTGGATTTTTTGCTCTGCTCTTCGTATATTTTTTAGTTTTTATGAGCGTATTGGAACAGTTCCTCTTAGAGGCTGACTCAAACCATCTCTCCTCCAAGTTTCTCTGTCTCTAATGAGTTAGCTAAGGTTATTGTTCAAGTTAAAAGCAATTAGCGAATTAGTGGAGTCCATACAAGAGAGTGAACTATTTTGTGTTATATTAATTCAAGCGTTCTTTAAAGTTAATAGTTGTTCTATGCACATCTGTTACAATGAAAATGTCACGATCCGGATTTATCCCACCATCGCGCGTCGTGATGGCGCCTACTAACGTAGCTAGGCCAGCCAAACATTACACATTCTCTATCCAACCTCAATAATATTATATTCTAACAGCAATTAAATAAATGCGGAAGACTTTAGGTTTAACAAAACGATATAAAAATACGAAAGTTTGAAACACATCACTACCCAAAATCTGGTATCACTAGTTCACAGACTACTATAGAATACTACAAACAAGTCTGAATGAAAGAAAAATACATATGTCTGTTTCAGTACAATGAA
>MU744226.1:19603-30032 GCA_026770625.1 Nicotiana glauca | reverse complement strand
AAATTACAAATTAATACAATAAAAGATGAAATTTGTTTAATGAAAATTAAAAAATAAAATTGAATTGAAAGATAATAATATAATATAGAAGAGAGAGAAGAATATAAAAAAGTTTGGGGGGGGGGGGGATGAGGGAATGGTTGGAGTAAGTTGTCCCCAAAATGGGGAAATTCCCATTTTAGGGACAAAAAATAGGGGCAAGGTTGGAAATGGCCTAACTGGCATAATTTATTACGAAGTGTTACTGTTAAGAAGCAGTTCGTTAGTTAGCTAAGTTCATTACAGTTAGTTAGAGCCCGTTTGGATTGGCTTAAAAAAAGTAGCTTTTAAGCACTTTAAGTGCTGGAGCTTATTTTATAAATAAGCAGTTACATGTTTGAATAAAAGTACTGAACCTTAAAAAAAGTTGTTGAAGTATTTGGCAAACAAGTGGTGGTAAGCACTTTTTCTCACTAAAAAGATAAAAATATAAAAACTTTGGTATTATAAAAATGAAGATGAAGAGGAAAGAAGAGGGTAATTTTGGTATTATAAAAACTTATAAGGGCAAGAAAGTAATTTTATTGGTCAAACTAAAATGGCTTTTAAGCCAAAATAAAAAAGTTGGGGTTAGCCAACTTGTTGCTTTTGGCTTTTTTTAAGCACTTTTTAGCTTTTTTTAAGCAGTTTTTTTGTTGCCAAACACTCAAAAAAATAAAAAAGTGCTTAAAAGCTGATTTAACCAGCTTTTAAGCTCATCCAAACACCCTCTTAGTTAAGTAGTTGCACTGTTAGTTAGCTAGTATGACAGCTGTAAATTAATGATTCCAGCTCAAGGTTGTTAGTAGAGTCGGTTTGTATATATACGTGACCAGGGGCAGACCTACGCTTGGGGGTGGGGGGGCACGGGCACCCGTTGGCCTCGGTAAAAATATTGTATATATATTCTATATATAAAAGTTAATACATGAAGGACCCTTATAAATATATTATGCGGCACCCTCAAGTCACAAAGACTGGATATAAGAGTTGGTTTGTGGGAGTAGTTGGCTTCTTCAAGACCCAAGTTCAAATATTAGGTCCAACAATCAAAATAATTTTTTTTGATTGGGTCTCATTTGGTCAGGCCTTTAATTTAACACATACTAGTACCCTTTTTGCACATGCCTACTAGTACCCTTTTCTCTCTCTTTGACATAAGGTTCTTCTAAACCCAAAACAAATTTCAACGCCTATTCCCTTTTCTCTCTCTTTGACATCAGTTCTTTCTTCTAAACCCAATGTGAATGTGAAAGTGATGTTAATGATAGGTTGCAAGCAGAAGTTTTTTCTAGTAAAATTAAAGCATTTGAATTTGTGTTCTTGCTTCACTTAATATTGAAAGTATTGATAATGTCAAACGAGTTGAGCAAAGCATTACAGAAGAAAGATCAAGATATTGTCAATGCCATGGTATTTCTTGATATCACAAAGGAAAGGTTGCAAGGAATGAGAGATAAAGGATGGGAACCATTGATAGATGAAGTTTATTTATTTTGTGCAAAGCATGATATTTTGGTGCCCAAGATGGAAGAATTCTATATTCCTGGAAAGTCGAAGCGTAGGCCTTTTAGTGTTACTTATTCACATCACTTACGTGTTGAGCTTTTTTATGTCGTGATTGATTTGCAACTTCTGGAGCTTAATAGTCGTTTTGATGTTGTGAGTAGTAACTTGCTTCTTGGTATGGCTAGCTTGAATCCGGCTAACTCATTAGCTAATTTTGATAAGGAAAGAATAATGACATTGGCCAAGCATTATCCCGATGAGTTTGGTGAATTGAAGCTTCGAGATCTTAGTCGCCAACTTGACACTTTCATATGGCATATGCAACATGGTGACCCTAGGTTCTCTGATTTGAAAGGAATTGGTGATTTGGCGAAAGCATTGGTTGAAACAAATCTTGTGGAGACTTATTCACTTATTTATTTACTTGTAAAGTTGACTTTAATTTTACCTGTCGCAATTGCAAAGGCGGAAAGAACATTCTTGTGAGCACATGATTTTTGCCCTAAGCAAATTATTCCTAAAATCCAAACAAAATAATTTTTTCATTATTTTTATAATTTTTGTTGATATTTGTGGTATTTTTATGTTAATTAGTTGCATAATAATTCATATTAAAAATACAAAAAAAAATATGCATATGCATTAGGATTTTTAATTTTTACAATTTTAGTATTAATGCATTTTGAGAACAAATTAAAGAAAAATCAAAAAATAGCCTTTTTAGTATTTTAATTGGAAATTACTATAAAATAGATATTAAATAAATTAGAATTTAATTATTTTAACAATTTAATAAAACATACAAAAGAAAAATAGAATACAAAAATACAAAAGAAAAATAAAATACAAAAGAAAAATAAAATACAAGAATACAAAAGGGAAATACAATTGGACTAATAAAGAAATTGGGTGAATAACCCAAACCCAAATGAAGGTACCCAAGCCAAAATTGCCCAGGCCCAAAAAATATGTCCATACCCGGTCTGCCCATAAGTCCAAACGACCCCGTTTTGGGGCTTTAAATCTAGATCGTTAAAACAATTGATCCAGCGGTCACATAACACAGACCACTTAATAAGTAAAATGACACCGTATTATAGTTTCAATCTGAGCCGTGTCACACCTCTTTTTTCGCTACTACACTCCGTGAAGGGTATAATAAAAGGAGTTTTTCCAATTAAAGGACAATCGAAATGGGATTCGTTTTGTTAGAGATTCAGAGTCGCCACTTGAGAGATTTATGGTGTCCCAAGTCACCGGTTTAAATCCCGAATCGAGGAAAAGGTTTGACTCTGTATTACAGTATCGAACTAGAAATCCGGGTAAGGAATTCTGTTAACCCGGGAGAAGGTGTTAGGCACTCCCGAATTCCGTGGTTCTAGCACGGTCGCTCAACTGTCATATTTGGTGAAAATATTTGATTTAATACATGTTATCCTATTTGTGCATTTTTTGAATTAATTATCGCTTTTGTCAAATTATTTTATTTTAAGAAAGTGAACGTCTTTTAAGGACATGTTATCGGATCACGTCACATGAAATGCACCTGGATCCTCGACATATTCTCATTCGATGTTTTTGGATTTGGCTTTGGGTTGCATGAAATGCACACCCGTATTAGGAAGGTAAAATTAAAAATCGCGCCTAAAGCAGCTAACGTGTTATATCTTTTGGGAAGACCGTGAAATTCGCTAAACGACATATACCGAATACTAAGTATTTTTTTTAGTAAGTAATTAATGAGGGCCCCGCAATTGTGTATTTGATATGGCGAAGCTCGTCTCATTTTCATTATTAAAAGGCCAACCTAAAGTAACTAAAATTTCCTATTTATATTATTTATCTCTAAAGGTCAATTAATTCATAAATATAAATTCGAGCCTCGAATTCAAGTCTGAATTCAAACAAAAGGAAGACCCTTTTAGCTTGAACCCGCTACCTAATTCAAGACCCAATTTTATATTTGCTAACTAATTTTCCATGCTTTCTAATAAATGTTCAAGAACTATTTTCCATGTCTTTGTAAAAAAAAAAAACTCATAATCAACCCAACCTAGGCTTCCACAGCCCATTTCACAAACCCGTAACAAATAGATACGCTTCACAGAAGGAAGAGATAGAATCCAGCTTTTGTTTGTTATCAGGAGTGCAAGTTCCCAACATCGCTCCGGTTGGAATTAGAGAAACTAAGTTCGTTTCGGTATGAGAAAATAACCAATCCCGAATAAGGGATAAGTCAGGCGTGTACAGACTATGGCATCGTTAAGCCCTTTTAATTAAGTGTGAAATGTGTTGTTTCAAAGTAGCTAAGGGAAGTTTGGTCGGAGACCTGATCTTTGGTCATATAGCCGTGTGAGAAGTCTGGTACTCTATTAAGAAGAAAATTCCCTGATCGTCTGTCATATGCGCTGCCCATATCCTGAGCCTGCTTAGAAGGGACTCAATAACGGAGATCTTCTTTGACACGCGGACCTAGTTTCCACCAACCCAGATGTACCCGATTCAGTGATGACACTGACGGTACTATCCCATTTTTTTTTGCCCTACTTCTAAAATTTCAATATATATTTCGTGACCTGGGCCTAACATCAGTTCACATTAGACAGATAGTAAACCAATAAGGCTTAGCCCAGGTCCATGTTGATAAATATTAAGACTTAAGCCTTCCACTCAAGTAATAAGACCCAAAGGTGATTGTAAATCTGATAGTCCAAATAAATGAAATCACTTATTGAAATTGATTCTCAACACGTCCAAATGCACTAAACATCAAATGACTGCATTTCAATTCTATTTATTTTACCTAATGACCTTAGCATGAATTTTCTGATATTATTAATGTGAACTCCTAAATGAAACGTGATGTACAAACACAAAGTAAACTTATTATTTCTGTTTTGAGTCAAGCAGTCTCAACCATTATAAATTAATTATGTAAACACAAGGTTGATATCCTATTTTGTTACTCACACAGATTTGGAATCATAGCCGACTTGTTTATACTAAATGAATTAAAAATTAGAAAAGATGATTTTTTTTTTAAAAAATTAAACTACATATGAATGAAACAAACTTAAACTCGGGAAGACATCTAACAAGACGTCAATTAGAGCTAATGTGAATCAACTTGCTGCCGAATACAAAATTAATCATGACTACTACTCGATATTAGATAATAGAAAGCTAACTACAATTGAAATGTCAAACAAAGTTCAGTGAATCCTAAAGATAACAGTCCACGGTCCAATTTATACAGTCTGTATACCTATTGTCTATGTAGTTCCAAATAAAGCTAATCAAGCAACTATAACAACTGTAAAGCTAAAACAACAGAAGCATTCTCATATAGATCTGATGAACTTCTTCATTTCAACTCCAATTCACAATTACATTGAAGAGAATTTAGAAATGTGTACCTGAAGTTCAATAAAATAGCTGAGAAAAGAATGATCAGCAGCAATGTATAGCAGGAGCAGCAACCAGAATTCAATATTGAAAATAGCAATAGCAACAGTGACAATTAAAGCCAACACAACCTCAAAAAATACCCAGGAATAAGCTGTAGACTTCACAACATCAATTTAAACCAAAACAGACTCAACCGAACCAATTACACTTCAGAAAAGTTTCAGCCACTAGAAGAGAAGAGAATCAATGCCTAGCGTTCAAAATTAACCCAGAGAATCAATGTAACTGTGATATTTTTGATTTTTTTTACTGATTTTGAATTATTATTTTTTCCCGGATTTTGGAAGGTGTAAATTTCAAAAGTAAGATCTGAAATTGAAAGGGAATTTTGGGGGGGAAATTTAGAGGGGGTCCAACTTCTGAATTATACAGAATTACTGCCTATTTATAGGCACAAATGGGAGGGAATTTCAAATTTTATTTTATATATTAGTCCCTATGTTATTTCTATTTTAAACCTCTAATTTCTAAGTTGTTGCACAAGTAAGTGCAGTTATTTACTTAAGATATACATTACAGCCCATTCTAGAAGGTTCTATCCCTTTACAATCCCTATTCTACCCTCACTTGCATTCTAAAATTACTAATTTTGCAAAACATGCCATTTTCCCTTCCCAAAACTGCCCTTTACTTAGGCTGTAATTACCATTATACTACTTTGCTATTCCAAAAGTGACCCTACTTAGCTTTCTAAAATTATTACCTCTAATTCTTTTTTTCTTCTTAATTTTATTATTAAAGACTGACTATGATTTTTTAAACAACTATAACCAATCATGATTAGCAACTAAAATCACTGAACAAACAGAATTTGAAACAAAATTAATACTAATCACAACACATGATAGAAGTATTTATCAAAACTAATAAAAAACGAATAAATTCTATACTTAAGATTCAACAAATCCTAATCAGTCAACAATTGATCAAAACTAGATTATTTAGCTAAATCTAAACTTTATTAGTAAAAACTGAACAATTGAACCTAATAGACGGATTATCAGAATACAAAATCCAAAAAAAAAAATACCACAGAGTTACTACAAACATTTTAAGGAAATCAATTTCGAAAAAGACAATTCAAAACTAAAAGTTTGAAACAAGAAGTGAAGAAAACCTATTTATCAAATTAGACTAATAGAATCAAACACTGAAATAAATCGAATAAACCTACGAGCATAGTCAATCAGAGCTGAATTCACAACTTAAGACTTCATTTAAACCAATAACAAAACCCAAGAAAAGAAAACTTACATACAAAAATGCTCAACCCTGGAAATTCCCGAATGGCTTTGACTGTCCAACCCTAATTTGGATCTTCGAGGCAGTCTACTTGGATTCAACGAATTATAAACTGGTATTTGTGATGAGAGAAGGATGACAGTCTTCTAGTATTAATTTGGGTGTAAGAACGAGGCGGCTGCTAGGGTTCTTCAACTTCGAATCAAGATTCGAAGCCCTTGAGTTGATTTGGATGGAAAAGAATGGAGATATGGCATGAGAAGACTGAGACGATGCCAGGGTATGAGTTTTGCAGTCATTGGTGTAATTCTTATTTCGGCCGGAAAACTTGATGTGGGTATTTGAGCCGTTTCGGCCATATTCGAGCCAAACGACCATGGAATTCGTGTAGGGGAAAGAAAGAGGATGCTAGGGTTCTAATTTGGGTTGATTTGGGTGAAGTTATGTTCGCCGCCGGTAGGGTTCCGTCAAGGGAATCGGGTTTATTCGAGACGTTATGGTGATCTTTGAAAGAAAAGGAGTAGAGGGGTGAGAAGAGGGGACTGAGGTGGCCTTACGATGTAACTTGGGGACTGGACGGCGTAACTGCCATTTCCCGCCGGTAGGGTTCTAGCGGGTATCAGAGAAAATTAGGGTGACTAAACACTGGTGAGGAAGATGATATAATTTTAATGATATTTAGGTTTTGTTTTGCATCTGTTATATTAAAACGTTTCAATCGCCCCCACCCGTTGGATTAAATGTTTTTTAACGGCTGAGATCACGGGATGCCAAACGACGCCGTTTCAGAGGGGGTGTTGGACCGGGTTTTGAGGTATTTGGGCCAGACCGGACGTGGGGCTTGGCTTGGGCAGAATTTGTGAGGTTTGGGCTCAATTAAACTTTGGCCCAAATTGGTCTTTTTAAGAACAAATTCTTTTCCTTCTTTATTTATTCTCTTGTTTTTCTTTTTATTTCTTTTGCTTTTTGTATTTATTTTTAATTTGTAATATATCATATATATTTTTTTTGTATTTTTCCTGATTTTATAAAATTGAGAGATTATACTAACAATTTAAACTAGAACTATTTAATAACTATTTTATAGCAATTTTCAATTAAACAATGAAAAACTAAAATGAACTATCTTTGTGATTTTCTTTAGATTGTTAAAATGAATTAATGTATATTCTTTATATTTTTAACATGAGTTATTATGCAACCAATTAATACGAAAAATGCAACAAAATTTTAAAAAAATTATTAAACCATTTTATTTGAAACTTTTGGAATAATTTGCTTAGGGCAAAAATCACGTGCTCACTGCTGCCCCTTTTTGCCCGGAAACACGAAGAGTTTTCGTGCAAAGACAACTGAGCGGAAACGAGCGATTTTTGCCCGTTCGCATATTTCGTGTGAAGCATTTTTGAAAAGTTTGACCGTACCCTGCTTCAGAAGTTGCCTACATATCCTGGGCTAAACAGGAATCAGGTCAGTGTAGTTCGGGAGTGTCTGGTAGCTGGGACTACCAAGAGCTATGATTTCATTGCTGTTGCTGCTGCTATTGCTTGCTGACCTCCTTATTACACCATGGTAAAACAAAAGAAGCTAGCCTAAGATATGATCTATGAATTACAAAAGATCCTATCTATGTCTTCAAACTTGCACTTGTGCTGCTTTGAACTTGTATCTTGCATTCTTTCAATGGAATTCTTGTTGTTGTCTTGGTTGTGTTTTGAAATATGTGTCCATTCTTCAGGCAGACTCCTGCTTGCGATTGCTTGAAAAAGTATTCCCTTGTTCTTCAGGTGGGATCCTGCTTACAAAAATAGACAAACAAAGAAAATTTTCTGTCCCAGTTTGATGGCGGGGCACATCATGTTATCAGATATTAAAAATTGAAAGTTAACATTTGAATCGTACTTCCCTTGTTCTCCAGGTGGGTGCTTAACTGCTGAAACTTGAAATGTATTCCCTTGTTCTCCAGGTGGGCTCCTGATTGCTGAACTTGAAAATTATTCCCTTGTTATCCAGGTGGGCTCCTCACTGCAACAAAATAGACAAAGAAAATTTTCCTTCCCCAGTTTGGTGACTGGGCATATCATATTATCAGATGTTACAATTTAAAGCTAGAATTCGGATTGTACTTCCCTTGTTTTTCAGGTGGGTGCGTGCTTACTGTATTTGAAAAGATATTCCCTTGTTCTTCAGGTGGGCGCCTGCTTGCTGTTTTTGAAATGTATTCCCTTGTTCTTTAGGTGGGCGCCTGCTTACAATAAACATACAAAGAAAATTTTCTGCCCCAGTTTGATAACTGGGTGCATGATGTTACTAAATGCCAACTTGAAATAAGAGTTGTATTATACTTCCCTTGTTCTTCAGGTGGGTGCCTGCTTGCTGAATTTGAAATCTATTCCCTTGTTCTTCAGGTGGGCGCCTGCTTACAACAAACATACAAAGAAAATTTTCTGCCCCAGTTTGATAACTAGGTGCACAATGTTATCAAATATGCAAAATTGAAAGCTAAAATTTGAATTATACTTCCCTTGTTCTCCAGGTGGGTGCCTGATTGCCGAAACTTGAAATGGATTCTTTTGAACATTGCTGCCTTCCTTTAAAACTTGAACTGTCCTCCCTTGTTCTCCAGGTGGGTGCCTGACTGCTGCAACTTTCTGTGTTCCCTTGTTATCCACATTGGTCACATTCACTTTTAAAGTGATTAGTAAGAATTTGAATCCTTTGTCCCTGTTCTAATCAAAGAAATAATTTGTTAGTATAAAATAGTGTTTAGCTGCTAGCATTCTTGTTGGCCATGCTTCTGCTTCTGGACTTGCTCCGCCTTGCTTTTTGAACTTATCTCGGTTGCCTTAATTTTCTGGCTAACTTTCAAATTTTCTGATCCCGATGACCCAAATGTTTTCCTCATGTTACTGACTTGGTGTTTCTTTTCCCTTTTCTTGTGAATTTTGCTTCTTTTCCAATCATCTGGTCCTTTGTGTTTCAACTGTCCTTTAATAGGTCTTGATCTCATTGTGCCATATAACTGGGAAGCTGGCAGTTAGCTTTGATTGAAAATGTCTTATAGACAGATTTCAAGAAAAATGAAATGCAATGACCTCAAAGTTTTGAGGAAGAGAAAGAAAACGGGACTTATCTGAGTCAGAAGGCTGATTCCGTTGATCATGCCATGCATTTTGGATTAACCAACCTAATCTGTCCAACCAACCGACTGTCAATTGCCACATTTGCTGTTCCATATTTCACAACCCGATCTTTAACAGCACCCAAACCTTACTTGTCTTGTCACTTTTCAACTACAAAACTTCTTCAATTTGCCTACTTTGAAACTTACTTTCGCCTTATGGTGCCCATGAGGGTTTTTACCAATACGACTCTCTCGTTTTTCANTTACCTGCTTGTATTGCCATTTCTTAAAATTGATCAGAAGGTCTTTCTTTGGACTGTAATGTGGCTTTTGGATGGGTTTAGAAAGAAAGGTAATAAAGGCTCAAAATATTTCAACATTGGTTTAAAATTACAACTTTCGGAATCATATCTTCCATAACATAACTTCTGCCCCAGTTTCATTCTATGGGGATTCTTGGACTTTTCTTCTGTTGTGACTGAACCTCAGTGAGGCTGCCTACGTACCTTTTCGTGATCAAGTCAAACGTAGTTCGGACCATAAAATCGCTTCATTGTTGCGATGTTTCCTCCCTTCCATTTTTTTTTCTTTTCTTCTCTTTTCTTTTCTTTATTTTTCTTCTTTTCTTTTCTTTCTTTTCTTCTTTTCTTTTATTTTTCTTTCCTTCTTTTGTTTTCTCCACTTGATTTCCCCGCTCAATCTTTGATTTTTGTTTGTTGATTCCGAAAGAGGGATATGAAAGAAAAATATAATAAGGCTCAAAAGGATAGCAATGGATAAAATGTTTGGATAGTAGAACAAAATGCTTTCATCATTTCAATCTCAAAATATGTCAAATACAATCAGATACATAAAGATAAAGAAATCATACATTATATCTCTTGACTGCATCAGAATTGATAGCCATTTCTACACATTTTCCCTCCACATCTGTTAGATATAATGCTCCGTTAGATAACACTCGTGATACAACAAATGGCCCCTGCCAGTTAGGAGCGAACTTTCCTTTTGCTTCTGCCCAATGAGGTAGGATGCGCCTCAATACCAATTGTCCGACTTCAAATTTTC